>OY294068.1:121128433-121354798 GCA_958510875.1 Endomychus coccineus | reverse complement strand
GATGAATGTGCGTGAATAGTTGATCTATGGTAGGGCATCGAATCGCATTGTGTTCATCAATGATCTACTATCCTTTCAGAGGTTTATATTTACAAAAATATAAAAATCTAACAGGACCGAAGTGGTGTAATTGGTTAACACCCTGGACTAGAAATCCAGAAATGTGGGTTCGAATCCCGCCTATGATTCAATCTTTTACGTTTATTCATCTTTATAATCCTATGTTAAATTATCTAAGTTATCTCCATAATTCAGAAGATTTAATTCTATATCTCTTAAGTTACATACACGATAGTGGCCAATTAGGCAAAGAAACTTTAAACTTGTTTATAATTAACCAGAACAATTCTCAGTCAGTTCTATTGAAATATATAAGAACCGGGATGCTGTCATTTGAATAAGAACTGTCAAGTAACTGCCAACCATAGCAGTACTAACCTACAATCCTTACTTCAAAAAACGACTGAACTTCAGATGAATGTGCGTGAATAGTTGATCTATGGTAGGGCATCGAATCGCATTGTGTTCATCAATGATCTACTATCCTTTCAGAGGTTTATATTTACAAAAATATAAAAATCTAACAGGACCGAAGTGGTGTAATTGGTTAACACCCTGGACTAGAAATCCAGAAATGTGGGTTCGAATCCCGCCTATGGTTCAATCTTTTACGTTCATTCATCTTTATAATCCTATGTTAAATTATCTAAGTTATCTTCATAATTCAGAAAATTTAATTCTATATCTCTTAAGTTATATATATATATATATATAGAGATATAGAATTAAATTTTCTGAATTATGAAGATAACTTAGATAATTTAACATAGGATTATAAAGATGAATGAACGTAAAAGATTGAACCATAGGCGGGATTCGAACCCACATTTCTGGATTTCTAGTCCAGGGTGTTTACCAATTACAAAACACCCTGGACTAGAAATCCAGAAATGTGGGTTCGAATCCCGCCTATGGTTCAATCTTTTACGTTCATTCATCTTTATAATCCTATGTTAAATTATCTAAGTTATCTTCATAATTCAGAAAATTTAATTCTATATCTCTTAAGTTACATACACGATAGTGGCCAATTAGGCAAAGAAACTTTAAACTTGTTTATATATATATATATATATATATATATATATATAATAATATATATATATGTATATATATAATATATATATATATATATATCCGGAAAATGATGCATATCCATCACAGTTTGCATCCTAGATCGTCCGTTTCCCGCATTTATCTCCCACGTCATCGGGGAGGTAGGGGACTCCTCAGTCTGGAGGGTCTGCATCGAAGTGTGGTTCTGAGTATAGCTTGTAAAGTTCTTAGGAGCTCGGATCCCCTCCTGTGCCTTGTTAAAAGTCACGAATTGGCCGGAGTGGGGGCATTTATCGTTAAAGCAGCACGAAAAGCTGCGGAAGAACTTGGTCTCGGATTTCAGATCAGTCGAGAAGGCCGACTAGAGGGCAACCTCGAGCTCCTACCTTCTCGCCTGAAAGCCCACATAAATGCCGCGGAGCAAGATCTTACGCTCAGGCGGCATGTTGACAAGCCAATACACGGTGTTTTCTATCGAAACATCGAAACGCTCGGCTTGTCAACTAGGCTGACCTTCGGCTACCTAAGGTCAGCCGGGCTTACATCCGAGACTGAGGGATTTACCGCAGCTTGCCAAGATGGCGTGATTAACACCTGGTCTATCGCCGCAATGTGATGGGTGTGTAGGTCCCTGATGTCAGCTGCAGGGCCTGTCGAAAGGCGCCTGAGACGCTTTTCCACCTTCTGTCGGCATGTCCGGCAAAAGCGGCCTCGGCGTACACCCATCGCCATAATGCGGCCCTACGGGAGCTGTATTACCATCTCAGGCACTCGTACGGAATAGACCAAGAGCCGGTGCTGCCTTACATGCCAGGAGATATTGAGTCCGTTGTCGGAAACGAAAAATGCCAGATCTTCTGGAATTATCCGTTTCCGACCGTCAGGTCCATACAAGCAAATAGGCCTGACGTTGTCCTCCTCGATAAAATAATCAAGACTATGTATGTCATCGAATTCTCCGCTCCGGCAGAGAAGAACACAGTCTTGAAAGAGGAGGAAAAATGGACAAAATATCAAGATCTCCTGTTCGAGCTCCGCACGCTATACCCAGGCCACAAGGTCGTACTAGTGGTTCTGATCATCGGTGTTCTGGGCGGAATTCGGTCTTCACTGAGTTCAAACTTGAAGATCATTCCGGCCTGTAGGAACTCGGCGCAGATCTTGATAGACCGGATGCAAAAGGCAGTCATTCTGGGTTCAATTAGAATACTTAGGGCACACGATTTAGGAACCTGAAGCTACTTACCGATCGGTGGGGAGGAGTAGCTTCGGTTAACCGCCTTTTAGGTTTTTTTCTGGCGCGACTGCTGCGATGTCGTCGGAGCTCGCAGCAGCCCCGACCAGGTTTGAATGAAAAAAAAAAGAAAAAAAAAAGTATGTATATATATATATATATGGATTCTCGGGTATTGATCCGCGTTGTGTGGTTTCGGTCCTCAAAAGGACCAATTTCATGACGTTTCGGCAAAGTCGCATTTGTCATCTTCAGGTGATTCGACCGTAGAGTCTGGAAAATCTAGGCGAACTGACGCTTACTGGGAGGGACAGGTATTTATATCCCCCGTTATGCTTGACCTTTGGACTTTCGAACTATTTCACGCTTGGTTGATTTCTACGTGTTTGGCTCCGAGTGACACGTTTGGATGACGTCATTGCGACGTGCAACAGGTCACGGAAACTTTCCGGCTGCTTCCAGCGTCGTATTGACTTCATCCAAACGTGTCACTCGGAGCCAAACACGTAGAAATCAACCAAGCGTGAAATAGTTCGAAAGTCCAAAGGTCAAGCATAACGGGGGATATAAATACCTATCCCTCCAAGTAAGCGTCAGTTCGCCTAGATTTTCCAGACTCTACGGTCGAATCACCTGAAGATGACAAATGCGACTTTGCCGAAACGTCGTGAAATTGGTCCTTTTGAGGACCGAAACCACACAACGCGGATCCTAAGAAGAAAGATGTATATATATATATATATATATATATATATATATATATATATATATATATATATATATATATATATATATATATATAAACAAGTTTAAAGTTTCTTTGCCTAATTGGCCACTATCGTGTATGTAACTTAAGAGATATAGGATTAAATTTTCTGAATTATGGAGATAACTTAGATAATTTAACATTAGGATTGTTCACTCGTCAATAATAACCTGCCCTGGATAAAGTTCTGGTGGGAGCGAGAGAATACCGTTTGTGTGATTCCTCCTGTACCCGATCTTTAACCGAATTTGCTGTTTTTTTTTGTTTCATTTCTGACTTCATTACCTTCTTTTATGAATCTGGTTGATTGCTAGTAGTTTGGTTCCGGGGAAACGCAATCCTTATGCGAGGATGAGCAACTCAACGACGGGAGTTACCTAGGGAGCACGAAACGTTTATTTGATCTTACGCCGCTCGGGACTCCAGGCCAATCGTTGAGCTGTTCATAATCGTATTGGAGTGCGAGATTTTGGTTTCTTCTGCTGGATTCTCAATTAGGCGCATATCATTAGTTTTAGATAATTCCTTAAAAAGAATTATGAATGGTGTGTTGTTCAGTGTTGGTAGGGTTTTTGTGGATTTCAAGGGTGGTTTAAGGTCTTACTTCCTTCAGAAATAGTGATCTTGGTTTCAATTTTTTTATTGGTTTCCTGATGTAATTTCCACGTTCAGTCTTGGTGAAAATTTTGTAAATCTTCTTGAACTAAGGGGGGAATTTGTAACGTGTAAATTTCACATAACGGCCTTAGAAATGGTCGCTGTACTACAAAAGGTTAACTCCTGTGACGTCAGGTATGCTAGACCGTATATTCTCCGAGTCATGGATATTCAGTGTTAAATTCTGTAGTTACCGCTTCTATTTCGAGGTTGTTCTGTGAGACATTGAAGCACCGGAAAAGCCGAGGAAATGTCGTACTTCTTATCAAATAGTCCAAGTGGAAGATCGTGTTTCTAGGTTATTTCAACAGGGAGGTGATACCAAACTTATGTTTGGAACCAAATTCTGGGAATATTCTTCCGTTGAAAGCAAAGGCGTCAATTACCAATTTGGATTGAAATAATTGGAATTATTTGGTTAATAGATGCACCTTAGGAGATTAAAACTTAGTTTCAACGTGACTGGTTTTGGACGGAAGTGAAGTTTGTTTCATTGAAAGGAAAAACCCTATCGTGATAGGGTAATTTCATTGATTTCTTCACTAACTTCGAGAATTCATTTGCCTTCACAGGTGATGTCTGACAGGATATAGGTTAGTCCTAATTTGTTCAACAATCGTTACGTATTCTGTTCATGTCTGTCTTCTAAGGACAATAGAGCAATAGAGGTTTGAACATTTCGTGATTTCAGGGTTTTTTGTTTATGTTGTGTAAAATTCAACAAGTGTACGAGTTCTGAGGTTGGCTTGAATCTGCCGTGGAAAAATTGCTTCAGAAGTTGCTGATTTACTTGTGATGTACCATCGTGGAAACTGTATTAGTATCGTGGCATGAATCCATACATCAAGTAGGAAGTACTAATCCATAATCGAGAAAATATAACACCTTACCCAGCAGTCACCAGGTCAGGCTACCCAACTTTCGGTTCATGTAACATTTGAAATAATCATTTGAGTACTTGTATATGTGTTAATTTAACTGTTCACTTTGATTTGAGCAATTTAACTTCATCCATATTTCAATTCATTCACTTCATAGCTCATTAATATCAAGTTCTGTTATAAATTGTATCAACAATAGTAAATTTCAATCGTTTTGAGTACAGATCTTTCATTTTTTGTATACTATCAGGGTAATTTGAACTGGGGACTTTGGGTGTTTGAATCCCCTAGTTACATACATGATTTATTGGTTGGTTAAAAATACTCTGGTGCCCAAATTTTAACATCTGGAATATAACTCACGACCGTCTTCACTGTAGCTGTCGGCAACCAAGCGATTGAATAGAACTTATAGTTCATTTACAAGTAAGAGTAATTTGTACCCTTACAAAGTATAACTGTATAAACATGATTTCTTAAACTAATTGTATCACCACAAAGCGACCTAATCGCACTAATTTTAATTAAAAATGCCCACGTCGCCAAAATGAACAGAAACACTAACAATCGAAATTATAACACAATTAATGTTTTAGGTATATAAATTTATTAAAATTTAATTCAATTTAAATTAGTTTGAATTTAAGAATCCACTGCTAAATAATATTCTTGAAAGCTCTATATACATATCGAACCACAGTATGTGATACGACTAAAGAACTGAACTAAAAATTCAACGTTCGAGGATCCACTTTCGAACCAGCTGTAGTATAGGAATCTTCCATCCCTATACGAGTTTACCTAAAATCCCTGAATTATAGAATACGACCTTATTTATATTAATGTTATTGTAAGTATATGTTTAGATCTCGGATCTGGGCCACCAAGCAAATAATATATTAAACATTCTCATGAATCACCTTACTGTCAAAATGATATTTTAACTTGCCCAAATTGTGTTGAATGCAATGATAAATTCAAATTAGATATAAATGCGGATCACTCTGCATTTGATATAACTAAATGTGCAGTCCTACAGAAAAAAATTGAAACTGAAAGGAAGAGAATAGATTATTCAGTGAACAAATAGCAACAAACAGCAGATAAAAAAGATGACAACAGCGGAATCCCAAGAATCCCACTAACTGGTAAATTACCTCCTGACAAAACAAATTTATCAAATCGTAAGGTATTCCCTTTAAACTTATTACACTACAATACCCAAGGCATCAAAAGTAAATTAAATTACACTGAAACATTACTCAACGAAGATGGTAAATACAATGTAGCTTGTTTTTCTGAATCATTTCTTAGCTCGGTGGAGGCCCCCATACTAGAAATAGATGGATGGCAGAACGCATCTTCATTCTCCCGTTCCACTCATAGTCATGGTGGCGTAATAATATTCACAAAAGAGAAGGAATTTACCTGTATTGAAGAAATAAACAACCTCTCGACGGAAATATCTTGTGAAGTTGCCGAATTTTGAAATTTTTTATAATACAGTAGATCATGTACTCTCACCTTTGAAAAATATTGATAAAATAATATGTTGCGGTGATTTTAACTTAACTTTTCTTGATCCGGACAAAAATCCCTACACAGCTGTTGGAGATTTATGAGGTAATAGAAAAAGGTATTCTACATAATGGTGGAATGATCTAAATTTCTGTTTCTTGTACTATACTCATGGTCATACATTCTGTTTTTCAAATATTGCTTAGAGATTCTTGTATAAGGTCCATCGCAATCTAAACGACGTGATTTGTATACTGTGTGGGTTCGTTTGTCTTTAGGTATTGAAGGTTTCAGATTTGAAAAATAATCTCCAATACAATAAGTAGTACTTTATCAAACATTTCTTGATTTTCTCTGAGGTCTCCGGAATGTAAGGTGATGTTATAAAATTAAAATTATCTGTATTACCGTTTAGGTTACTCATATATGACGTTCCATTATAGATTCTGTTTATTTTCGCTTTAATGAAGGAATTGAAAAATTTTATTGGGTAGCCATTCATTTCCAGTGTATTATTTATAAATTTTTGACACGATCCTCTGGGTGGGACAGTTTAAACGCGCGATCTGTAAGGCTGTTTATAACACTTTTTTCATCACTTGCTGGTGCAACGGAATTGAAGTGAAGATAACGTTGAGATCAAACTTCTCCAGTAAACCACGGAGTTTTTATTTCTCCATCTGAATCAAGCCTAATGTTCATATCTAGAAAACTTATATTTTGTTCACTTATATTTCACAAGTAAATTGAAGTTTACAGTGGAAATTGTTGAATTTGTTAATCACGTATTGAATTTTATCATTGGGAACATACATTAGGCAATCGTTTACATACCGTTTACAGAAAATGATCTGAAAATCTAATGATTTTATTACAGATTCCTCTAAGCATACCATAACTAGGTGAGCAATAGTAGCTAATACAGGAGATCCCATTGCTGTACCGAATAGTTACCCAAAATATTGTTCACCGTATTGAGAGTAGATGTATTCTAAACAAAGAGATAAAGAATTGAATTTCCTGAATTATGAAGATAATTTATCTTATATTTTTGTGAATTTAAAGCTCCGAAAACATAGTAGATCATTGATGAACACAATGCGATTCGATGCTCCCTCATAGATCAACTATTCACGCACATTCATCTAAAGTTCAATCGTTTTGAAGTAAGGTTTGAAGGATATAGTATTATCATGATTGGCAATAACTCTCAACAGTACTTATCCAAAGATAGCATCTCGGTTGTTTTATATTTCAATAGAACTGACGGAGAAATGCTCTGGGTAAGTATGAACAACTTAAACGTTTTTTTGCTTAATTGGCCACAATTTCGTGTAGGTACATTAAGAGATATAGAATTAAATTTTCTGAATTATAAAGATAACTTAGATAATTTAACATAGGATTATGAATATGAATAAACGTAAAAGATTGAACCATAGACGTGATTCCTACACACATTACTGGATTGCTAGTCCAGGGTGTTTACCAATTACACCACTTTGGTCCTGTCAGATTCTTGTATTTTTATAAATATAAAACTCAATTAGGGAAAGAAACCTCAAACTTTTATTTACTTACCTAGAACATTTCCCAGTTTGTTCTATCGAAATATAAAGGAACCGGGATGCTGTCATTGAATAGGTACTATCAAATAATTGTCAACCATATTGATACTCTAACATATAATCCTCACTTCAAAACAATTGAGCTTTAGATGAATGTATGTGATGATCGCATTGAGTTCATCAGTGATCTGCTATCCATTTAAAGATTTCAATTTACGATATATAAAATCTGACCGGACTAAAATATTCTAATTGGGCAGTCTTGTAACGTAAAATAATTATCAGATAGTTAAAGTCATATATATATAATCACATACATATTGTTTGAAAATTAGTTAAAACAAATATGTAATATTGCCAGGGAAAATTATGCCACAAAAACCATTAAATAATTTGATAGACCAACAATGATGTGGTTAACATATGGTTATTCCAGGACGGGAAACCATTTATTATTATGAAGAATTGATTAAGCAGATTTTTTTTGATATGGTTATAAGGATATGGCAATAAAGTTAGATAATTTTATTTTTGAAGTTGGGAAATCTGACGAGATTCAAAAAATTTTTTAACAAGTATTATCGAATTATTATAGTCATAAAGATGACGGCAAATAATTTTAAAATTGAATTAAAATATAGGTTTAGAGTAATGGTTACATATTATTTAGAAATGCGATTTGCCTACAATGAAATAACTTCATTTAATCATAACAATAGTATAAAGAATTGCAACAAAGCATATTCCATTCATGTTATATAGTAAACATAGTACTAAAAATTTTAATCAGCAAAATGAGTGCGAGCGAATAGTTCATTCGATATTCAAGGGCAATCCAGTGACTATAGGAATGATCACCCGGTACGTCACGGAACAATTGAAATATATTGCTAGGCTGAATCGATTACATATATATGTGATGAAAGGAAGGAAATGGAAACTAAGAAGATGAATTGTAGTATTGAAGTATATACAGAAGAGTATATAAAGGTGAAATGGAGATAAATTGTAACATATGTAAGTCTGTAGCTTTGATCCGCATATGACTTAGGTACGTTGTGGAAAAGTATGACAGCAGTAATATGAGTTGCAAATGATTTTTTTTGATCGGCATTTTACCTAAGGGCATTGTTGAGAAATGTAGTCAATTTGTGTAAAATTTCATTATTGCTGAAATAGGCACAATGATGAATTCCAAGGATAAGGAATTTATAAGCGCTTTGAAGAAGAAAAAAAAATGGAAATGAAATCCCACAGTATAAAAATAATATGTATGACCATTAATCAAGAACAAAGTTTGTAAAGGAAATATTGTATACTATGTTCGTAAAATAAAAATAAGGTACGTTAAAAGGGAAAAAAAATGTTAATTTGTCAATTCAACATTTTTTTAAACTGCGTTGGGAGGTGTAGTATAGGAATCTTCCATCCTATACGAGTTTACCTAAAATCCTCGAATTATGGAATACGACCTTATTTATATTATTGTTATTGTAAGTATATGTTTAGATCTCGGATCTGGGCCACCAAGCAATATGTTTAATATATTAAACATATTGGTTGACACAGATACTTTGACATCCTAGAATAATATAGTAGGACAATAAGAATAATAGTAGTGACATAAAATATATGTATACTTATGTAGGACATTCAGATTATCCATAATAATATCTTCATACATCATTCATGCAGATTGATGGTATTGTCAATGATTCGTACTTGTATTTATTGTAATTATAGAGAGTGAGACATTAAGCCATAATGGCGTCGAACTCTACGTTTGAGTAAAGTGTAACTCTTCTGTAAGTGCTGTGTTTCAATCCCCTATGCCTCACCAGGACCACGGGTCAGTTTAGGGCAGACCGCCCAACCTTAAGAACTGATCCCTACACAGCTGTTGGAGATTTATGAGGTAATAGAAAAAGGTATTCTACATAATGGTGGAATGATCTAAATTTCTGTTTCTTGTACTATACTCATGGTCATACATTCTGTTTTTCAAATATTGCTTAGAGATTCTTGTATAAGGTCCATCGCAATCTAAACGACGTGATTTGTATACTGTGTGGGTTCGTTTGTCTTTAGGTATTGAAGGTTTCAGATTTGAAAAATAATCTCCAATACAATAAGTAGTACTTTATCAAACATTTCTTGATTTTCTCTGAGGTCTCCGGAATGTAAGGTGATGTTATAAAATTAAAATTATCTGTATTACCGTTTAGGTTACTCATATATGACGTTCCATTATAGATTCTGTTTATTTTCGCTTTAATGAAGGAATTGAAAAATTTTATTGGGTAGCCATTCATTTCCAGTGTATTATTCATAAATTTTTGACACGATCCTCTGGGTGGGACAGTTTAAACGCGCGATCTGTAAGGCTGTTTATAACACTTTTTTCATCACTTGCTGGTGCAACGGAATTGAAGTGAAGATAACGTTGAGATCAAACTTCTCCAGTAAACCACGGAGTTTTTATTTCTCCATCTGAATCAAGCCTAATGTTCATATCTAGAAAACTTATATTTTGTTCACTTATATTTCACAAGTAAATTGAAGTTTACAGTGGAAATTGTTGAATTTGTTAATCACGTATTGAATTTTATCATTGGGAACATACATTAGGCAATCGTTTACATACCGTTTACAGAAAATGATCTGAAAATCTAATGATTTTATTACAGATTCCTCTAAGCATACCATAACTAGGTGAGCAATAGTAGCTAATACAGGAGATCCCATTGCTGTACCGAATAGTTACCCAAAATATTGTTCACCGTATTGAGAGTAGATGTATCCTGAACAAAGAGATGAAGAATTGAATTTCCTGAATTATGAAGATAATTTATCTTATATTTTTGTGAATTTAAAGCTCCGAAAACATAGTAGATCATTGATGAACACAATGCGATTCGATGCTCCCTCATAGATCAACTATTCACGCACATTCATCTAAAGTTCAATCGTTTTGAAGTAAGGTTTGAAGGATATAGTATTATCATGATTGGCAATAACTTTCAACAGTACTTATCCAAAGATAGCATCTCGGTTGTTTTATATTTCAATAGAACTGACGGAGAAATGCTCTGGGTAAGTATAAACAACTTAAACGTTTTTTTGCTTAATTGGCCACAATTTCGTGTAGGTACATTAAGAGATATAGAATTAAATTTTCTGAATTATAAAGATAACTTAGATAATTTAACATAGGATTATGAATATGAATAAACGTAAAAGATTGAACCATAGACGTGATTCCTACACACATTACTGGATTGCTAGTCCAGGGTGTTTACCAATTACACCACTTTGGTCCTGTCAGATTCTTGTATTTTTATAAATATAAAACTCAATTAGGGAAAGAAACCTCAAACTTTTATTTACTTACCTAGAACATTTCCCAGTTTGTTCTATCGAAATATAAAGGAACCGGGATGCTGTCATTGAATAGGTACTATCAAATAATTGTCAACCATATTGATACTCTAACATATAATCCTCACTTCAAAACAATTGAGCTTTAGATGTATGTATGTGATGATCGCATTGAGTTCATCAGTGATCTGCTATCCATTTAAAGGTTTCAATTTACGACATATAAAATCTGTCGGGACTAAAATATTCTAATTGATAAACATCCTGGACTAGGCATCCAGTAATGTGGGTTGGAATTCCGCCTATGGTTCACGGTTTGATGTTTATTCATCTTTATAAGTTCATGTTAAATTATCTAACATATCTTCATAATTCAAAAAATTCAATTCTATAGCTCTCAATGTACCTAAACGAAATTGTGGGCCGGAAACGTCAAGTTTGTTTCCTTGTATGAACCTGACTGTCATTAATGGGTATTTCCAGTAGATCTGATACTTTTCGTTTCCACCAACGCACTCAATATCTCGTGGCATGTAAGGTAGCACCGGCTCTTGGTCTATGCCGTACGAGTGCCTTAGATGATAATACAGCATCCGCTAGGCCTCATCATGATGATGAGTATACGCCGAGGCCGCTTTTGCCGTACATGCCGACATCAGGTGATAAAACTTCTCAGGCACCCTCCGACACGCCCTGCAGCTGACATCAGGACCTGCTTACCCATCACGTTACGGCGATAGACCAAGGTTCTGATTACGCCGTCTTGGCAAGCTGCGGTGGCTATCTCGGTCTCGGATATGAGCCCGGCTGATCTTAGCTAGCCGAAGTTCAGCCTGGTTGACAAGCCTATCCTTTCGATGTTTATGTAGAAAAAACCGGGCAGTCTTGTCAACATACCACCTGAGCATAAGATCTTGCTCCTCGGCATTTATCTGGGCTTTCAGACGAGAAGGTTGGAACTCGAGGTTGCACTATAGTCGGCTTTCTCGACTGATCTGAAATTAGAGATAAGTCCTTCCGCAACTTTTTGTGTTGCCTTAACGATAAATGCCCCCACTTCGGCCAATTCGTGACTTTTAACAAAGCACAAGGGGGGGAGGGATTCAGAACTCCTTAGAACTCACATGATATTCTCAGAACCACACTTCGATGCAGACCCTCCAGACTAAGGAGTCCCCTACCTACCTGGTGACGTAAGATATGAATACGCGACCTCGGATGCAAACTGTGATCGATATGCTTCACTTTCGAGGTGTATTTTTTGAGTCTATGCAGCTCATCGACCGTCCATTTCAGCACTACAAAAGAGCGGAGCAGGACAGGTAGGGCAAGCGTTATTGTTGCAGATTCTTGTTCTCACTCGAAAGTTCGGAAGATCAAAGTTTTCGAACAACGTTTCCGTACTTGCCGCGGAAAGACCCTTCACCTGATAAGCATCATAATTAGGACACTGTACAATTTCCAGGTATCGATAGGTCTCTCCAGCAGCAATTTGTTCAAAGATGCTTCCGACGTCAAGCTGCGTACTCTGTGGACTTTCGAAGATCGTTCTCTCCTCACATGAAACACTGCATACTTGTTCAGTTTCAACTCCTTGAATACGACTCGTGTATATTCCTGAACCACGTTGAGAGCTTGATGTGGATCTTTCTCCCCGGAGGCATACAGATTCATCCATGCTAAATTAATTGGGGATCTGATGTCTCCGGTCGTTTGGTGATCTAAAGTAAAATATCCACGATCCCATCTTAATGTAATGGAGCTCGGCAGCAGTGAGATATTTAACAAGAGGGGACTCAGGAAGTCTCCTTTGGAAACACCCCTCTTGAACAATACCAATTTTGCCAAGACTTGTCGTGTGCCTGATATGATGACAAGACGAGTCTTTCATACTATGCCGCCACCGTCACACTCTGAAAAGTAAAGTGTTGCAAACTATCAAGCAGCACTGTGCGGATAGGATTCGAGATTTGAGCGTGGTAAGGAGGAATCTGGAGAGGTGAGACGCATCAGGGAGTTCCTTGTTCCGTGATAGCCCCTTTTGCTCAACTTGATTCGAAATTATATTGAGGATTAATTCATATCGCAACGATGTTAGCAATGTTATCACTGTTTGATAAGCTTTATATTCTGTTGTTCAGATTTGAATAATGAATCGAATATAAATTGTTGACAGATAAAATGTCAAGTTTACTCGGATACTGAATACGACCTTGCAGGAAGAAATCGCTGCGGCAGCTTTGCAGCTTGATAAACGGAAGTTCGTAGGACATCTTTTGAGCCAGCGTTCAGCGATGGAATTTTGGGAGACGAGGTGTAGGCGTAGGAATATTCCACAGATGTTCAGAGGTTATGAGCATCAGGAAATCTCTCTAGGCAAAAGCTTCAAAAACCAAAGTGTGATTCAATACGAGTCGGAATAAAGTACCATTGTATAATTGTTAATATGTTGAACATAAGGTCAACCATTCACGCTAGCAGTAAAATTCTAATATGAATGTCATGTAAAATGTCAATTGTAGTACGAAACAACTTTCATTGCATAATTATTAACTTTTAGCAGGAATCACATTATTTCTGCTGAAAAGTATTGATAATTGATTCAATGTATTCATTCGAATAATCATTCTTGTTCATTTGAATAACTCAAGGTAAAAAAGCTGCACAACTCTTCTCATCCGAAACCTCAACGCCTTGCAGAATTATCGTATGGAAAAAATATGTTGACAAGAAACGCTGAACTTTTGGAGCAGGTGGTATACCACGATTATATAACATACCAGTTAATACGCACTTAATATGTCTATGACATTAATCTACGATCCACTATAAAATGGATGTTTCATTCAACAAATAAAATTTCAAACCCTTTTTTGTCATATCACTGTGTTCATATATTCTCTAGCCACCAGGAACAATAACATTATTCTGAGGCTAAAGTTATAAATTGAACACGAAGAATCACATAAAAAATTTAAATAAATTTTAGTAAGAACATGAAATATTCAATCAGTGAGAGTAAGTGTTCAAAATGTGTTTTCACGAATACACAATTCTATGCTTTTTTCTAAAGAATTCTAAATGGTTCTAAACGGTTGAGGATCACCTATTAGATAATTAAAGTGTTGTTGAAATCTGTCTTGCAACTCCTGATGTAGAATAGACTTTTTCCTCAACATACGACCAAACTGTGTATTCCAAAGGATTGGAATCGCATAAACGTGAAAGTCAATGAATCGGAGCTTCTGCACCTCTACCAATCCATCGATTCGAATAATGGTCACTTAACCAATTCCGACACCTTCTATCAAGATGCGGAGTAGCTTCATCGTGCATAAAAAAGAGAAACCTTCGCTCGTTCAGCGTTAAATCTTCTGATATGTCGAATGAATGATTTTCTAAAAAGTAGAGTTACACGTTACCGTTTAAATTTCCAGGAAGTATGTGATAACCAATTAATTTTGTTACCTAACGTTACTGCCCGAACATTAATTTTAGACGAGTTTTGATGATGTGAATTGGGATTCAAGACGGTTCTCCCTTGTAAAGTTGTACGGAAATCCACTCCAACCGGTAGATCGTCTGGCAGGAGCTATTAAACTTGTCTGTAGTGATAAGGATGTAGCTGATGCTCCTTAAGAATCCTCCAAGTACTTGCAGCAGGGGTATTTGTTTTTCGTGCCATATTCCTTACGCTAATTGTTGGATCATAATCAACTAAATCTGAAATAATATTCTCTTTCTGAATGGTTCTTGTTGTTCTGGCCATACCAGAATAATTTTGTTTTGGTGTCACATTTCCAGTTTCTCGATAACGTCGTTCCACGGCTCTAAACATTTTTTTATTTGGTATGTTTCTTCTGGGAAACTTCTCTGCATAACGCGTAACATCTGCACTAGCGTCAACTATCAATTAATATCAGTTTTCCATGGCTAACTCAGACAAAACCATTTTGAAGTTTGCGACGACCTTTTCTTACTGAGGACGTTTTGAGCACTTTCTCTAATTGATTGAATATTTCATGTTATTATCCAAATTTATTTCAATTCTCAGTGTGATTCTTCGTTCAATTGATAACTTTACCATTAGAATAATGTTATTGTTTTTGGTTTTTAATAAATTGGTAACTATTTTTTACTTATACCAGCATCAATTATTACTTCATTATTTTCAAATCAGAATATTCCGAAAACAGTACACAGTATCGAGTTTTACAATGGGTACCTTTTTGTGTAAAATTGAATGATGTTCAATTTGACGTAAAATTTAATCGGGAAAGATAACCTCAAAAAACTACTCGGTATGAACCATGAAATTAGCGCCCTCTATGAGAGTCAGATATAGAAATGTGTCAGTGTGTGCGATGTGTCAGTTTCCAAAACATATTCATTCATTTTTTTTACAACACCCTGTATCTTGAATACGAATGCGGTTTCGGGAATGTTTTCATAGCGAAGCACTTATCTTTCAGTGTTCTACCCATCCTAGCAACGACGCCACCTTTATTTGAAACACCCTGTATCTACAGGGTGTCGCAGGTTTCAGTAGCAGAACTTCAACAGTCTATAGAAAATTCGATTTTGAGGAAAAAAGTCGCTTCTAACATATATGCACAGACGCTTAATTTTTGAGATACAGGGTGTTGAATTTTATGAACAATTTCTCAATTTTATTCGTATCTCCGAAGATAATTGAGATGTCTGATTGAAATTTGGTACCGTGGATCTCAAATATGAAGCGCTTGTGCAAATATGTTGATGCGAACTTTTTTCTCCAAAATCAAATTTTCTATCGACCGTTGAGGTTCTGTACTGAAACCTGAGACACCCTTTATATATAGGGTGTTTCAGTTTTTTCGTTCATGACTCCGGCAAATGAGATAGAACTTCTGAAGATAATAGGAGTCTTCCATATAAAATGTTTTTCTAAGTCACTTCGTTTCCAAGATACTTGAAGTTTTGAACATTTATAACATTTCCTTCATTATCTTCTGAACGAACAGGAATTTTCAGTTCAAACGTAGTAATGAATAGCTCGAACAGGAAGCCTCTATGTGAAATTCATCAAGAAAACTTTTTTATAGAGAATGAGTCAAGCTTTTCAAATTTGTATACAATAGTAATTTCCATTCATTGACGTATAAGTTTCCGAAAGCGGTACACAGTATCGAGTTTCACCAAGAGTACCTTTTTTGTGTGCAATTGAGCAATGTTTAATTTGAATTAAGAAATCTGACCTCAAAAAAGTTAAGAATAAAACTACTCGGTATGAACCGTGTAATTAGCGCCCTCTATGGAAGTCAGATATGAAAATGAATTAATGCGATGTGTCAGCCTCCAGGACATATTCATGTCAAATTTCATTACAATGTTGTCAGTAGTTTCGACATAATCGTAAAAAAGTCTTTAAAATCTTTTTCACAATCTTGAATACGGATGTGATTACGGAAATTTTTTCTAAACAAAGCACTTATCTTTCAGTGTTCTACCTATCCTAGTAACGAGTCCATCTTTTTTGAAACATCCTGTATATACAGGCTGTTTCACAAAACGGTGACGGGTAACCGCATCCATATTCAAGATACAGGGTATTGTAAGAAAAAATTTTAAAGACATTTTTTACTATTATGTCGAAACTTCTGGCAACATTGTAATGAAATTTGGTATGAATGTGTTTTGTAAACTGACATATCGCTCACACTGACACATTTTTATATCTGACTCTCATAGAGGGCGCTAATTACACGGTTCATATCGAGTAGTTTTTTGAGGCTGTCTTTCCTGATTCAATTTTACGTCAAATTGAACTTCATCCAATTTTACACAAAAAATTTACCTGTTGTAAAACTCGATACTATGTACTGTTTTTGGAACATTCTGATTTGAAAATAATGAAGTAATAATTGATGTTGGTATAAGTGAAAAACAACTACCAATTTATTAAAAACCAAAAACAATAACATTATTCTAATGCTAAAGTTATCAATTGAACGAAGAATCTAAGAATTGAAATAAATTTGGATAAAAACATGAAATATTCAATCAGTTAGAGAAAGTGCTGAATACGACCTTAGTAAAAAAAGGTCGTCGCAAACTTCAAAATGGTTTTGTCTGAGTTAGCCATGGAAAACTGACATTAATTGATAGTTAACGATAGTGCAGGTGACGCATTATGCAGAAAAGTTTCCCAGAAGAAAATGAAAAGCGTTTAGAGCCGTGGAACGTCGTTGTCGAGGAACTGAAAATGTGATACCAAAAAAAAATTTTTCTGGTATGCCCAGAACAACAAGAATTAATCAGAAAGAGATTATTATTCTAGGTTTAGTTGATTATGATCCAACAATTAGCGTAAAGAATATGGCACGACAAACAAGTACGTCTGCTGCTAGTACTTGGAGGATCCTTAAGGAGCATCAGCTACATCCTTATCACAACAGACAAGTTTAGGAGCTCCTGCCAGACGATCCACCGGTAAGAGTTGATTTTCGTACAACTTCACAAGGAAGAACCGTCCTCAATCCCAATTCACATCATCAACACTCGTCTAAAATTAATGTTCGGACAATAACGTTAAGTAACAAAATTAATAGGTTATCACATTCTTCCTGGAAATTTGAACGGTAACGTGTAACTCTACTTTTTAGAAAATCATTCATTCGACATATCAGAATATTCAGCGCTAAATGAGCCAAGGTCTCTCTTTTTTATGCTCGATGGAGCTACCCCGCATCTTGATAGAAAGTGTCGTAATTGGTTAAGTAACCATTATCCGAATCGATGGATTGGTAGAGGTGCAGGAGCTCCGATTCATTGACTTTCACGTTCATGCGATTTCAATCCTTTGGACTACACAGTTTGGTCGTATGTTGAGGAAGAAGTCTATTCTACATCAGGAGTTGCAAAATAGATTTCAACGACACTTTGATGACCTAATAGCTGATCCTCAACCGTTTAGAACCATTTAGAATTCTTTTTTCTAAAGGAATAGGATAGAGTTGTGTATTCGTGAAAACCCATTTTGAACACTTACTCTAACTAATTGAATATTTCATGTTTTTACTAAAATTTATTTAAATTTTTTTGTGATTCTTCGTGTTCATTTTATAACTTTAGCCTTAGAATAATGTTATTGTTTATGGTTTTTAATAAATGGATAGTTGTTTTTTTTACTCCATACCAGCATCAGTTATTACTTCATCATTTTCAAATCAAAATTTCCCGAAAACGGTACACAGTATCGAGTTTTACCAGGGATACCTTTTTGGTGTAAAATTGGATGGTGTCCAATTTTACGTGAAATTAGAATTAAAAAATCTCACCTCAAAAAAATTATGATTGAAACTACTCGGTATGAACTTTGTAATTAGCGCCCTCTATGAGAGTCAGATTTAAAAATGTGTCAGTGTGTGCGATGTATGTCAGTTTCCAAAACATATTCATACCAAATTTTATCACAATGTTGCCAGTAGTTTCCACATAATCGTAAAAAATATCTATCAAGTCTTCTTACAACACCCTGTATCTTTTTCGTTCATCACTTCGAAGAACGATAGAACTTCTAAAAATAATAGGGGTCTTTCATATGAAATTTTCCTTTAAATTACTTCGTTTCCGAGATACAGGTGTTGAAGTTTTGAAAAATTATTACATTTCCTTCATTATCTTCTGAACAACTGAAGATTTCCGGTTCAAACTTGATACACGCCATTTTTACTAGATGTTTCTTTGTGACAAAATGTTTTTCAGACAAATACAGTAGAGTAGTTATGGGGTTTCGTACGAATTTGAACTCCTTAGGCTTGTACGCCAATGGTCGGCAATCATTATTGTATACAAATTTAGAAACTTTGATTCATTTTCTATAAAAAAGTATTTGAAATGAATTTCACTTAGAGGCTTCCTGTTCGAGCTATTTTGATTTTTCTAATCAGGGTTATCTCATAGAATTTTTTTTGAGAAGCTTTTTTAGAAAGTATAAAAATTGAATACCTTTTCATTGGTAACGATAAAAAATAATCATTCATGATAAATGCTGAAAATGATATCTATTTACTTCAACGCAAGAGCGACGTCGATTTATCACCGATCGTCTTGTTCGAATTGGCATTTTATTATTTATTTCACCACAAGCTCCTTGAACACGATTCAGTAGATCTTCTATATTATGAACCGGCGTGGCATAAACTTCATCTTTCAAATAATTCCAACCGAAAAAGTCCGGATGATTGAGGTCAGGTGATCGAAGAGGCCATGCAATTGGACCACCTCTACCAATCTTCTATCTTTCACTGTACTTTCTATTTAGCCATTATCGTACATCGAAAATTGGATGGGTAGTCATCCAGTTGTATCCATATATTCATTGAAACATGTCTTCATGATTAGTTTCCGAATATTTGAAAAATGCAGTGGCCGCTTGTATACTGGTAAAACGTATGGGCCTAAATATTGTTTCTATAGATGCCAAGCCAGACATTGACATTGAATTCTTCTTGAAAATTCTCAGATCATGTACCATGATGGATTGATGTTTGCTCATAAGAAACTGAACAACAACGAAAACTTTCTCCAGCAAATATTGTGAACAGATGAAGCACATTTTGCACAGAGCAAATGAGAACACTCATGGTACAAGATCTAGGAATTTCCAAGAGAAATTCTGGCAATTACTGGCTTGGCATTTACAAAAACATTATTTTGGCCCATACTAACGTTATACTAACGGCCGCTGCATTTTTCAAATTTTTGGAAACTAATCACGAAGACATGTTGGAGGAAACACCACTCAATGAGAGAACAAATATATGGATACAATTGGATGACTGCCCTGCCCGTTTTGGATGTACGATCTATGATGGCTAAATAGGAAGTACGGTGAAAGATGGATTGGTAGAGGTGGTCCAATTGCATGGCCTCCTCGACCACCTGACCTTAATCCTCCAGACTTTTTTGGTTGGAGTTATTTGAAAGATGAAGTTTATGCAACGCCGGTTCATAATAGAGAATATCTACTGAATCGTATTGAAAGAGCTTGTGGTGAAATAAATAATAAATATTAATTCGAACAAGATGGTCGGTGAGAAATCGAAGTCGCCGCTGCGTTGAAGTAAATGGATACCATTTTCAGCATTTATCATGAATGATTATTTTTTATCGTCACCTATGAAAAGGTATTGAAATTTTTAATTTTTTCAAAAGCCTTCCAAAAGAAATTCCGTGAGATAACCCTGATAAGACAGATCAAAATAGCTCGAACAAGAAGCCTCTAAGTGAAATTTATGAGGAACATTTTCTTATAGAAAAAGAATCAAACTTTTCAAATTTGTATACAATAATAATTTCCGACCATTGGCGTAGAAGTTTGAGGGGCTTAAATTTTGAGGGGCTTAAATGCGTACAAAACCCCATAACTACGCCACTCGATTTGCCTGAGAAACATTTTGTCTTAAAACAAATTTCCTATCTGGTAAAACTGAAGCGTACCAAGTTTGAACTGAAACTGAGAATATGATAATTTTTCAAAACTTCAACACCCTGTATCTCGGGAACGGAGGGATTTAGAGAAAAATTTTATATGGAGGACCCATATTATTTTCAGAAGTTCCATCGTTCGTAACTGTTCGAAAGTATTATTAATTTCACCACAAGCCCTTCGAATACGATTAAGTAGATCTTATCTATTATGAGCCGACGTGGCAAATAATCCCAAGCAAAGGAAAACTTATGGGGCGAAAATATCGTTTTTGTAAATGCCAAGCCAGACAATGACGTGGATTTCTCCTTGAAAATCCCTAGGGCTTGTACCATGATGGGTTTTCATTTGCTCATGAGAAACTGAACAACAACGAAAACTTTCTCAAGCAAATATTGTGAACAGATGAACCACATTTTACACGCATGTGGATTCATTAATTTTCACAATTTGCGTTTATGGACAAATGAAAACACTCATGCTACAAGATCCAGGAATTTCCAAGAAAAATTCACTGCAATTTATGGTTTGGCATTTACAAAAACAATATTTTTGGCCCATACATTTTGCCTACTACTAATGGCCGCTGCATTTTTAGAATTTGTGGAAACTAATCACGAAGACACCACACAATGAGGGAACAAATGCATGGATACAATTGGATTGCTGTCCTGTCCATGTTCGCAAACAAGTACGAGAATGACTAAAGTAGATGTACATGGCTAGTTCTACGATCAAGAACCAAGATGGCGGCCATAGGGGGGTCGGTGATAAGGAATGGATGTGTGTGATAAGGTGTGAGATAAGGATATGTTGTTTGTAAAGAGTATACAGGGTGCGTACAAAAAGTGTGTCACATGTACAGGGTCACGTGACTATCACGAGGCAGCTGCCATCGAGTATACAGGGTGTGTACAAAAAGTGTATCACATGTACAGGGGTCATGTGACTATCACATGACAGCTGTCATGGCGGACCTAAGGTACAGCTGTCATGGCGACCATAAGATCCAACTGTCATGGCGGCCTTAAGGTACAGCTGTCATGGCGACCATAAGATCCAACTGTCATGGTGACCATAAGGTACAGCTGTCATGGCGACCATAAGATCCAACTGTCATGGTGGTCATAAGGTTCAACTGTCATGGCGGACCCCTAGGTACAGATTGCGTTGTAGAGGTGTCACCACCACGTGACAGCTGTCATGGTGGACCTATGGTACAGATTGCTTCGTAGAGGTGTCGCCACCAAGTGACAGCTGTCATGACGAACCTAAGGTACAGATTGCTTCGTGGAGGTGCGAAGCACCTCTACGAAGCATTCTGTACCTTTGCTCCAAAAGGTATAGACTGATACGTGGAGATGGCGCCACCAGTTCGACTCGACCGACTCATGCGGCTCGCAAGCGACTTCGATAAATGAAAGGTTGAAGATCATCGTATACAACGTTTCGTGCGATTTAGCATAATATCGATGAGGACAGTATAGCTCAAGATGAAGTGTGTGGCGGTCGACATTCAGAGCTTCCAAATCTCATACCATGGAATGATAGTTAAGGAACTTGCTTTGGTGGATTGTGAGAAAAGGTTAGAAAAATATTTTCTATTCAAGTCACCCACACCGCTAAGTGAACTCACAGAAAATCAAATGAAGCAAGTAATGTTTTGTGAAAAGTACCACGGAATTCCATACAACTCTGGATACCAGGACTATATCAGGATGGAGGAAATTTTCAAGGAAAATATTGATCCAAATAGCATCATATACGTTAGTGGAAAGGGTAAAGCCAAATTCATAGTGAACATCCTAAAAAAATTGGGGTTAGATCGCCAGGTGAAAGTCTTGAATTTGAAAGGTAGCTGCCCAGAATTTGTTCGAGGAAACTGTAGATATATCTGCCTTCATCACTCCAACCACAATAATTCTATGTGCTGCAGTGTAAACAGCTGGAAATTGTTTGAATATGTTACGAAGGAAGATGCCCATCTAGATTTATTACGAGGGTTTCAAAAAATGGGTATGGGGGGCACTCTCCCCCAAACTGACCAGTATTGATATGTCTTTGGAAGAATACGCACGTAAACTGTTTGAATTCCATGTGAAATTAGTAGCACTGAATAAAGACATAAAATTTTATGAAGATAAAAAGTTAACTATAAGCCAACTAGGTAATTTGAGTATAAGTGGAGGGGATGGTTGTGTTGAAATCAAATTTCATAATCCTAACCGCAATATTGAATGGGATCCTATATACAAACGTACCACCTCGAGTGAATCGGATTTATATATGTCCCAACAAGGATGCCTTCGTTGAGAAGGAATGTAATCGAACTGAATGGCAGCCCCTAGACCACCAACTAGTTAATGAAAATCAATTGGAGGTATTCTCATACGTTATTCCTAAAACTATGTTACAAACATTCAACTATAAACTCAAGTTATTATTCCATAATGGAAGTGAGGGAGACGTGGTGAATTGGCAGCAAACTGAAGCCTCAACACTTGCGGCGGCAGCAATCAATTGCCTAAGCAATGTATCTGAAGCTCAACCACCACGGATGAAAATGAAATCTATGCTATGCAATGTTT
Organism: Endomychus coccineus; assembly: GCA_958510875.1. Classification (NCBI taxonomy): domain Eukaryota; kingdom Metazoa; phylum Arthropoda; class Insecta; order Coleoptera; family Endomychidae; genus Endomychus; species Endomychus coccineus. Next base: position 121,331,620 of record OY294068.1, on the reverse strand, counting down.
CAATCTTAGTGTATTATCAGTTTTACTACTGAAAATCCTCATTAAAAATGTAAAGAAACGTATTAATAATAATAATAATAAATAATGAAAGTATTGCTGTTGTTTGATTAAGAATAGGAGATAGGGAATGAGTTAGACACATACATTTAACTTTTAACTTTATTCCACAAGATATATACAATTTACACTTAAATCTAATAAAATATTCTATAAAAGTTCAATGAGAAAGATCATACCCCGAGCTCTCCGCATTTCAGCGATCTGTAAAAAGAAAGAAAAATAACTTTAGTTGATAAATAATGAATACAATACAATAATAATGTGTGTGTGTGTGTGTGTGTGTGTGTGTGTGTGTGTGTGTGTGTGTGTGTGTGTGTGTGTGTGTGTGTGTGTGTGTGTGTGTGTGTGTGTGTGTGTGTGTGTGTGTGTGTGTGTGTGTGTGTGTGTGTATGTGTGTGTGTGTGTGTGTGTGTTTGATTCACTCACTTTTTTTCTCAAGCGACCCAAATCGCACTCCTACCCCACCACCAGGGAACATTCCCCGTCTAGGGGCTCAACCAAAAAACGGCAACCCTCCAAAACCCGCAGTTGTGACATCTGTAATTGCGAATAAAACAAGGGTACTCATTAAATAATAGAAAACATAGGTATAAGGTAAACATACTTCAAACATCAGCTCCGCCAAGTAGTGACGTAAACCATGAATACACATTCCCTCATAAATCTGCTGCTGCTGCTGCTGCTGCGGGGGAGGTGTCGGCGAAGGTGCAGGTGATTGGTATGGACGAGGTAATGATCTATTGAGAAAGTAGAATTAGAATTGAAATAATTCTAGAGTTAATATGAATACATACAAAATGTCTGGGGAGCCCTCTGGAGACGCCCTTGATTCACCGCGGACCGGTAATTCGTTCAATCTGTAATTATTGAAATTAGTAAGCAAATATTTCACAAGTAGAAGAAATCACATACATCACGTCCTCCACCAATAAAATCTCGTCGGATCTGATGGAAATAAGAGTAATTCAATAATCGAAATAATATATCAAAAATTAAAAAAAAAAACATACGTTAAATCAATTATTCCGTGCGGATCACGCAATTCCGGGAATAAATCATCATTATCCATCGCCTCCAATAGAGTGAGATATTTCATCTCAATCCTTATCTCCTCAGCAGAATAATGACTAAAAAAAATTGCAATCAAGATATATAGTAAGATCGAAATGAAATAAAAAACAACTCACTTGTCTTCCATCCAGTTCCGCATCTGCTCTTTGGTTATTACATCGAACCGGTTGGTAAATTCCTCAATATGATCGGTGAATGCGCCCATTTTTCTCTATGTACCACGCACAACACTTTGAGAAGAATACTATTTTCCTCCTATGAAGTGCCATAGGTTTTATACACGATATTTAATTTTCGAATATGCGATAAACTAAAATTAAACTAATTCCCAGAAATTGATAAAGTTGTTATTGACCAAGCATGAACGCTATACATGACGTCAATTGATAAGAAGTTCCTATAAAAAGAAATTGATAAAGTTGTTATTCGCCACGCATGAACGATATACATGACGTCAATTGATAAGAAGTTCCTAAAAAGAAAGCGATAAAGTTGTTATTGACCGACTCGACGGCGCCGCCAACTGATAAGAAGTTCCTATAAAAACGCGATATGCGTATCTCATTATTATATTCATTATTAAATCTGAGTTAGATTCAACCAGACGTGTTTTTGTGAGTGCTAAAATCTAGGTGAGTTTATTTTATTAATTAACTTAAACATTATTTTCCTATGTAGGGTTAATTTATATGTAGGGAATATTTATTTTTTCTTTTCTTAAAAAATATACTGGTAGAACTTAAACTTTTTGAAAGTATTTATTAATCTTCTTTTATACAATTTGCTTAGTAGATTTTTAATAATATTTTGGTGTATTTATTAATCTTCAATTTTGGTGGGGTAAATTCAACACACACACACACACACACACACAAAAATAATTCTTCACTGCTAACTTCCATCGATTTGTTTTAGATTTAAAAAAAAAATAAAGTAAAAAAATGGATTTCTCCAAACTGAATAAAATTTCACTATTGCAGAGGGCAACACCTACAAAGATTGCAGACTTAAAATTAGATGTACCACATTTAATTTTAAATTTGAAAACAGTACACACCAAATTTGGGGAGGCTGTTTTAGCAGAATTAGAAGGCGACCTAACTGTTTTCCTGCCTAAGCGACTAACAACAGCGCTTATCCCCATAATCGATATCATCAATAAGGGACAGAACACCACATTAATATATCGAGGGGAAGAAGCGATTGGGGCAGGAAAATCTTGTGCAAAAATAGAATTCTGCGAATTGCCTCCCAGGAGTTGAGAGAGAGAACCTTACAGCAATACCACTAACGACAACGGCAACATCCCTCCTGTACTGTTCTTATATATCATAAGGTAGGCTGCTTGTTTTATTTTCAACTATGGTTTCAATCGCTAAAATCAGTGGGGAGATTGTGAAAATTATCAATGAGGCTCAACGGGATTTATTAAAATCGAAATTATCCCCTCAGGAAATAACAAAGTGGATAGGTTTCTGTACAAAGTACATTAGGACTTTTTCCAGGCATTTAACCAAAGACACCTTGAATTTACCCTGTAAGAACCAACTTCAATGTAATATTGGGCATTTAAAAAGATTCAAAATTTTATTAGGGGTTCGAAATAAACCACCCACAACTAATAAGAACCGTAGTGAGCGAATCCGTTGGGAGGAAGGTAAATGCGCATTTTCCCAACGAATTCGAACTGGCTTTATAACGAACATTTCACATTTAGACCCGATAAATTTTTTATATGATGCTTTTCATCTTTTCAGTCCTAGTATCACCAAAATTTTACATACATACAATTTCATTAAGGTAAACACTACATTTTGTGGGGAATATATGCGGCTCAATGCGATCGACGAGCTTATCCAAACAGAGTATAAATATTTCCACACCAAATCCGCTCCAATAGATGCTTTTACAAATTTATTGGAGTGGTTCAAGGAGAATGTAATTGATAAACTCCAAGTAAAGCTGGATAATTTTTTGGAACGTGACTCGGGGTGGAGCATTAGGGAGGTTATCAGTTTGGGGGTGAATATAAATAAGCATGAAACAATCAATTCAGGCTCTTCGTATATCGTTCTCCCCAAAGAAATAATCTTGAAGCGTGCTGTTATTAATATTAAAAATTACGATGAATACTGTTTTGCCTGGGCAGTAACAGCGGGACTACATCCAGCAGCAGCAAATACAGCTCGTGTTTCTTCATATCCACATTTCAGTAATGTTTTAAATTTACAAAATCTAACATTCCCCCTTCCTATATCACAAATTCCAACTTTCGAGAAAAATAACAATATTTCAATTCATGTATTCGTTTTGGAATTATGTGGGGGTAATGAGCAGCAGCAGAGCGAACATGTGGAGAAATTGAAGGTTCTCCCTGCATATTTAACTAAAAATAAATTAGAGAGACATTTTAATTTACTATTAATCCAAGATAAATATTATCGAGATGTAGAACCTGCGAAATCCCCAAATTTCATTGACCCCACCGTTAAATTTCACTATTGTCTAATTAAAAATTTATCAAGACTTGTAAATTCTCAAATTAGCTTGAACCACAAAACTTACTTGTGTGAGCGATGTTTAAATAATTTCAGGAGCGAGAATAAGTATAAAAATCACATTGAGGATTGTGGTAAAATGAACATGTGTAAAATTACATTCCCCCAAGATGATTATTTGAAATTCAAGAATCACTCAAACAAACTACCCATACCATTTATTATTTATTTTGACTTTGAAGCTCTCCTATTACCTATTCAGAACTGCTCTCAATCTAATGTAAGTTCATATACGAACAAAACCCAGCTACACGAGGCGTATAGTGTTGGGTATTATTTAAAATGTCAATTCAACAATTCCCTATCACGATTTGATAGTTATAGAGGATTAGACTCGGCCAAATGGTTGACAGATGAACTAGATAAAATTGGAGAATTTATCGATCTAAAACTTAAATCTATTGTACCTATGGACTTGAATGGTATTAGTTTCCTTGATATAATGAAGGAAACGAAATGTCATATTTGTGAGAGACAGTTCGAAGAGGGGGATGTTCGTGTTAGAGATCATTGCCATTTCACTGGCAAATATCGAGGATTAGCCCATCAAGATTGTAATCTTAATTATAAATATCGATTTGTAGTGCCTGTTGTGGCTCATAACCTCAGTGGGTACGATATGTTTTTGCTGATTCGAGATATAGCCAAATCGTCCAAACAAAATATTGAAGTACTCCCAATCAATAAAGAGAAGTATATAAGTTTCACTAGAAGTACGAAAAATTCCGTGGTTAAATTTCGTTTCATCGATTCATGTAGGTTTTTAGATTCAAGCTTGGACAAACTAGTTCCTTATTTGAATGTGAGTGACTTGAGTATTTTGAAAAGCGAGTTTGCGCACTTATCCGATGAAAAATTTAAATTATTAACTCGTAAGGGAGTATTTCCCTATGAACACTTAGATGAATGGGGTAAATTGAACGAGGAAAATCTTCCTCCAATAGAGAAATTTTTTAATAAATTACGCGACGAATCGATAAGTGAGGATGATTATAGGCATGCTCAAACAATTTGGACTAGTTTTAATTGTGAAAATTTAGGTGATTATTCAGATTTATATTTGAAGACAGATGTTTTATTATTGGCCGATGTATTTGAGAATTTTCGCAGCAAATGTATGGATCTTTTTGCTTTAGATCCGGCCCACTATTTCACGGTTCCCTCCTTCACGTGGGACTGTATGTTGAAATATACGAATGTATCTTTACAATATTTGAAAGACATCGATATGGTCTCATTTGTGGAGAAGGGAATTCGTGGAGGTGTGAGCCAATGCAGTAATCGATTTGCAAAGGCCAATAATAAATACATGAATAATCACGACCCCGAAAAAGAGACAAGTTACCTCATGTATTTTGACGTTTGTAATTTGTATGGATGGGCTATGATTCAATATTTGCCCTATGATGGGTTCAAGTGGGTTGAAAATCTCGATGATGTAGACGTAAGAAACGTCTCAGACGAAAGTCCAATCGGCTACATATTGGAAGTCGATTTAGATTACCCAGCTGAACTACATGATCTGCATAAAGATCTCCCTCTTTGTCCCACTCACACAGCACCACCCGACAGCAAATTACCTAAATTACTAACAACTCTCCACAATAAATCGAAATATATCATTCACTATAGAAATTTAAAACAATGTTTGGCGCTGGGGATGGTGCTGAAAAAAGTCCATAGAATTTTGGAATTTAAGCAAGCTCCGTGGCTTAAAGCATACATAGATCTCAACACTAGATTGAGGGCAGCTTCTAAAAATGCGTTTGAAATAGCTCTCTTCAAGCTGCTGATCAACGCAATTTTCGGTAAATCTATGGAGAATGTACGGAAGCATAGACTAGTTAGATTAGTTAATAAATGGTATGGGCCCTATGGGGCTCGCTATTATATTTCTCAACCTAATTTCAATAGCAGCAAGATATTTGAGGAAAATTTGGTAGCCATAGAACAGAATAAATTAGAAGTTTTATTCAACAAACCCATCTATGTGGGGATGTCTATTTTGGACATCTCCAAAACCTGCGTTTACGATTTTCATTATGGCTTCATGGTGAAATTATACAAAGACCCTGGATTGATGCGATTATGTTACACTGATACTGACAGTTTGATTTACCATATTATTACAAACGATGACATTTATGAGTCAATTATAAATAGAAATATCGGGAAATTTGATACGAGTGATTATGCTCCAGACAACCTCTTTAAGATTCCGCAGGTCAACAAAAAAGTAGTAGGCTTAATGAAGGACGAGAACAAAGGGCTCCTCATGGATAAGTTCGTTGGTTTGCGGGCAAAAATGTACAGCTTCACTGTCCAAAATCAAAATCGCGATGATGACGTCACAAAGAAAGCCAAAGGGGTGCGCGAGTATGTCTTACGAAACACCATTACATTCGAAGACTATGTTAGATGTCTGGAAGAGAACATAGAGATGTATCGTGTCCAGAGATCTATCCGCTCTTTTGACCTTAAGTTATACACAATTGAGCAGAATAAAATCGCTTTGAGCCCCTTTGATAATAAACGGGTAATATTGGGGGATAAAACAAGCACCCTACCTTATGGACACTATTCTTTAGGTTAGAATTGAGATTTTTGATGTTTTTTTAATTTTTCAAGATATTTTGTAAATTTGGGTAGTAGTAGTAGTAGTAGTAGTAGTTGTGTAAATTATATATGTATTTTTGTTTTAAATTAGTGGGGTTAAGATATTTAGTAAGTAAGTATAATTATACACATTTTTGATTGATTTAGATGTATATAATTGGCTGTATGTATTTTTCTTCATCCTATTAAATATTTTATGAGGAAGTTGGGTGTTTTAATAAACCAAAAATAATAGCATCAATTTTTATTGTTCGAAATCATACATAACTTTATTTTTATAGAAAAATAACATTTCTCTAAGTGTATTGGTCAATAAACAGTCGGGCGAAATACCGATAAAACAATACAAGAGAGCCATTTCATCGGGCTGCTGATGCTGGTCTCTCGTACTTTTAATCATATCAATAACATTATGATAGTATGTGGAAAATCCAAAATGTTCCAGAAAAGACATTCGATGTGATAGCACTTCATCGTTGATTCGAATTATTTCTCGAACATCTTCCTCACACAACCACACATGGATATTGTGCTTTGTAACTTGAAGTAATTTAACATTATTGAAGTACACAAGTTGAACTATTTGACAGTATTCATCGGATAATATGGGGGCCTCATCGAAATCTGATTGTAGACTTGTGAAGAATTCGGTGATTTTCACTCGTAGAATATCGATGAAATCGATCCATTCCAGCAGGCTAAAGCTGACTTTACAATTTTGGGTAAGTTGAATGAGTGAGATTGTAGGTGAGAGGGTTCGCACAGGACTCAATCCACATTTGATTCCATAACTTGCCCCCACCAACGGGTACGTTGTATTCATCAATAGGAATGGCTCGTCTTTTACCTTCATCTCAAACTCTTCTAAAAGCCGATCCAACTCGAAACAACTGCTGCTGCTACTATCTTCACCAACACTATCCTGGGACAACATCTTATTAAAACTGTTCTGAATTGTTCGATTCACTAGAACCTGACCCTCAAGCCGAATATTTACACCCCGCACATGCGCAGCTCATTAGCAGCATATTTCTTTGATTTGATTGGAAGTTTGGATGAGAACATCGAGGCATAAAACTTGAAGTGTGGGGGGAGGAGAAAATTTGTGGTGTTGGTTGCGTTCCCCACCGAGTATGTACGAGTCGAAGAAGAAAGTTTTATTAGGAGGTCCTCTACGAATCCCTCGTAGATCCATTATTTCACTTCGGTAAGGCAGAAGGGCGACTCAATAAAAATCAACATCAATTTCACTCTGTAGCACTCTGTAACAATCAAGTATATACGATCCTGGTTTTGGGATTATACCGGGAACTTGGTGTAATATGAAATTCTTCCATCTATTTTCGTATATAAAGTAGCCTTCAACATTCATATCAATTATCTTCCAGACGTTTTCGGATGGGTTGAAATCTCCTCCGAAATAGAAAATATCTACACACGCGCATTCTTTCACAGCTCCAATAATGAACGTTACAAATTCTCCTGCGATTATCCAATTTTTCGAGGGTAATTGTAATTCTTCGATGTTTTCCATCAAATTTGGCGGACATACACTTTTAAATTGTTTTGCATCGTACACGGTGGTAAGTACATTATGAGAAAAACTGTTGTATAATTGCGAAGACATTTTCACGCAGACTGATTCGATTATTTGACTTCCACCACTTGCTTGAAGCACCAGTCAAATGGAAGACATGCGCAGTAGCACATTATACAACTTCAGAATTTTCAATTCAACTTTTCTCTTTCATACCGTACCATTTTACATACATTTTGTTACCCTTTTTTCGGAGCACCTTCTCAATCGAATAAACGTCTGGCTGTTTGGTTTTCTGCAATTCTTCCTCGTAGAAACAACCGCTGATTGGTGTGTTGGTCATATCTTCTAGTAGATATGTGACTGGGTTGGTAATTTTAACTTTAATGATTTTAAATAATTCCGCACTCCAATTGGGCGTAAATCCCTTCTCAAAAATATGTTTAGCTTTACTTATTCGCACAATATCCCCCACGTGATATTTGTGAGGTAGGGCCAACTTAATGTGTGAGTAAGATTGCTTCAATATGCGACTTTCAATCTGTTTCGTTACCTTAAACGGAGCCATTTTTATTGTTCTATGTTTACGTTGATTATATTTTTTGGTGACCTCTTGAAGTGTATCCACCCATTTGTATTTCCCACTCAGACTGAATCGCTTGTAGATCGCTTCTTTCAACGTCCGAATGACGCGTTCAGCAATGGCGGCTTTCTTCACAGAATACGTATTATAATGGTTGATTTTGTGTTTTTTCATTAGCTCGTCAAAGTGCCTGTTGAAGAATTCTTTACCTTGATCGCTTTGTAGGTTCCTAGGCTTACGATGTCCTTCTAGTAATATAGAATTGAATGCTTTCCGAACCTCTTCGGCCGATTTCGTTTTCAGCGGACGTGTCCATAGAAATTTCGAGAAGCAATCGATCACCACCAAAATATATTTAAACCCTCGATTCTCGCGCGCATAATTACCCATTCCAGCAAGATCCATTTGCCACAAGTCATCCAACCCTTTTATGATTGTTCTGCGACGTTTAAAATTCTTTCTAACAGGCTTATGAAGCTCATCAACCACCTGCGCTTTACCCTTCTTCATTTTTTGGATCGATCTGCGTTGACGGAGCTAATAACTTTTGTGGTGGTGGGGAGGTGGTAGGAGCTCTTTTATAGGGATGATGATGATGTGGTGAGGCTTCACCTTTTGCTTTTTTTGTTATCGTCTCCGCAGCCGTCTCCAAACTGGTGATAATAATCGCTTGTTCTATTTGTGATAGATTGCTTTCGATGGTCTGTATACGTGCGATCATGGCCTGATCATTAGTACTGCGCGTTTTATTGTCTGATTCTATAGTTATCAGTTTACTATTGATGGCCTGTATACTTTCGAATAGGTTGGCATATTTTGAAGTGTTTTCTTGGTCGTTACTAACGAGTGTTTTATAGTCTTCACGTATTTTCTTCAATAATTTTTCAAGATTTACCTCATTCGCTTCAGTAGCTTTGGAAGCAGCTATCATACCATCTACAAGTTCTTCAATTTTAATTCTATTTTGTGTTGTAGAATCAATCAGAGAGTCTGTGATTTTTTTATTTTCATCCTGTATACTCTGTTTTATGGCTGCAGAGTGAACATAACTTTGATTTTTGTATGACTGTACGGAGAATCTTCAATTCATCGTTTATATTCGTATCCACTTTAGTGATGGCGTTATCTACATATACTTTGTTCGTAACATCATTAGCAGAGATAGGTATTTTCACATTACAAATTTTCAAATTTTCCATGTCCACATCGCCTTCGGGCGTGTGCCTTAAAATGTTCATAACCATCGATTTGCGTTTGAAAACATCGACGATGCTATCGCCCGACAACGCAGATCGCCTACCGAACTTATCAAGACTCATTATATAAATGCTGTGAGGTGGAAGTAATCAATACTAATATATGATGTTCGCCTCTCTTAGTTCATTTATTATAGCGACAATTTCATTATCGTGCGAAGTATTTCCAGCTTGTTGCGATGCCATCAGTAGTTTTAGTCGGTCCACCAGCTCGTTTGGATCATCCCAAAAAATATATTCCATAGGCTTCTTGTTGTATGTCAAATGTAAACCGCTACCGCTTGCTACTGTCGAAGTCGTCTCTGACGACGACGACAACGAGGTTGATCGAAACATAGGTTTAATTATAGACATATACTTTGGCGCATTGGTACCCTTCAAACGACCGTTAATATTTTTATGTGCATTTGTTAACCTTAAAATTTCTTTGTATGCTGCTCGATCTTTATTCGTGAATTTTCTGGGTGTTTTGTAGAATATGAGCTCGTACAATCCAGGTGTTCCCTTTGCGCTATATCCTACGGTTTCGATATTCTCACCGAATATTATCTTTTTAAAACCGAGAATCCAACCGGTAGAGCTCGCATCATAAACAGGTCCATATACTTTATCAATTTTCTTGTTGTTTTCCCAATGTTCTTGAACGTATTTACGCACTTGTGGCGGATAATTTGTAAGTGAAGGTTCAATCTCAGTCATAGCATCATCGAACGCGTCGTCATCCTCCTCCCCCTCCTCTTCCTCATCATCGACATCATCTTTAGGTTCTAATTTTATTTCTTTTTTCATCGACTGCGCAGCAGGATGTTCAATTTTTGTAACGATCGCTTTCAATGGTGTGGCGATAGGTTTGAACAGTTGTCTTCTTCAGATTTACCTAGTTTCAAGGCTAGATATTTCTTTCTTATAGACTTACTCAATTCGAAGATTTTTCGCTTACGTGCTAACTGTTCGGCATCCATCTTGTATTTAGACTAAAATTAACAATTCACGTTTTTATATATACATCGAAACCTTTGCGGTATCTGCCGTCGTTCAAGTCGAAATCCTTAGCAATGACCAAAGTTCCAAAATTATCCGTCCAACACATGGCGCACATCTTCTTGAACTGATTGAAATCGACGTCTGGTGATACGTGCTCATCAAATACATGCTTCAAATTGATCTCGTCCTGCTTAAAAAGAACGATCAAATTACAATTGTCACGGATCAATTGTTTCGGTATTTTCGAGTACGTTTGGCACAGATATGCCGCATCGATATTCTTATGTCTACACATGGAATAGTATTCTCGAATTTTTTGCTGACCCTCGCACGCGATGTCATCAAAAAGAAATATGGAATTAGCTCTAGCCTCGTTCGGACTTATTATTTCCTCGTTGTCTTTATAGGGAAAATAGCCAACACCTTTAACACGATCTAAAACTTCCTGCAACAGTTGATACTTGGGCTGATACAACGACTTTGAGTATACGTAGACGTTTTTGAACTTTTCCCCATTCGGATTGAATAATAGCGATAACATCACGTTCGTTTTACCACACCCACTAGGTCCACAAATTATCGCACGAAAAGAGTCTGGTAACAATTTACCATGTTTACCTACGCGATTAGTATTCGTCTGCCCTATGTCTAAATTCTCGATGGGCAGTGTCTGCTCTTGTTGAACGGTCTTCATATTGTGAGGTAGTTCAAATCTGATGTTTGTATATATAAATAGAAACGTTCGAAGATCGCGAGCTCAGTATCAATGTTGATCTATCAGGGTGAAGGTTTGTTGAATTCACTCATTAACAGTCTCCCGTTCGAAGTACATATTCCATCGTATCAATTCTGCGGACCTGGTACTAAGCTACAGAAGCGACTTGCGCGTGGCGATAAAGGTGTTAATCAGTTGGATTCGGCCTGTCGCGAGCACGACATAGCTTATTCTCAGCACAAATCTCTAGAAGACCGCCATAAGGCCGATAAAATATTAGAGGACGCAGCTTGGCAACGTGTTAAATCCAAGGACGCTAAGGCTGGCGAAAGACTAGCTAGTCTATTGGTTACCGGAGGAATGAAAGTTAAACGTAAACTAGGAATGGGTCTTAGGAAACGTGCTGGTGGTCGTCGTGGAGGATGTTGCTTTCGGAAAGATATAGTGGGACATATTTCCAAGTCTATGGAACCGTCTGCGTCGTTGCGAAAGTCCGCTATGAATGCATTGAAAGCTGCACGCATAGCTATTAAGCGAGTTGGAGGTAAGAAGCGTGTTAAAGTACCACGCATAATACCGCTGCCGAAATCTGGAGGATTCCTTCCGTTATTACTACCTATTTTGGGGGCGCTGGGGGCCTTAGGGTCTGTGGCGGGTGGTGCAAGTGCCATAGCCAATACAGTAGTTAATGCTAAAAACGCTAAAAAGAAACTTGAAGAGGATCAGCGTCATCATGCAGCTATGGAGTCATTAGGTAAAGGATTATACTTGCGGAAGAATGCGAAAGTAGGATTTGGACTGTTTTTGAAGAAACAACAAAAAAACTTCCAATAGAGCTACCCAATAGGCCGTTGTACGACGTGGATTTGGTGCGTTTCGCGAAGAAAATGAAAATACCACATTTTCGAGGTGTCTTTATGCGAGACAATTTACCTAAGAGACGCCCCTGGAGGCAAGAATGCGCCATTATGAATTTGGATTCGGTCAAAAACAACGGTACTCATTGGGTGGCCTTTAGAAAAATAAATAATCAAGTGGAATACTTTGGACTCTTTTGGAAATTTAAAACCCCCAAAGGAACTTGTTCGATATCTGGGTGGTGGTGGGGTTAGAATTTTCTATAATAACGACACCTATCAAAAGTATGATCAGGTGATTTGTGGGCATTTATGTTTGAAATTTCTCAGTTCTACGTAAACATCTGACGTGTGCAGTCATGTCGGAGTCCTACGATAAATTTATCGCAAAGATTATGCCACAACTTTCTGTTGATGTTCCGAGAGCTGGAATGTCATCAATCATCCGATACGTATATGATAATCTAATAAAGGCAATGGAAAAACCTTCAAGCGAGCTGACCAAAAGAGACTTATTATTTCTGCCGATGGAATATATTCTAAAACATTTGGATTTGGTGTCTCTCAATCAAAATGAGGTTCCGAAATATATGTTCAAATTCCTTTACCGTCATATGCGGTGTACGGAACATATCGATGAAGATTGTGATTGTCTACCACCTCCACGCAAACTATGTTCCCAATGTTTATCTGAACAAATTTCCAAGGTCATGGAGACTGAGGGAATAACGCAGCATGAGAAGCAGGTGTTGATTGATGAAGTGTGCAGAGACGACCCATACTTTATAAAATCATACTTATTCCATCTATTAATGTTAAAATATAAATAGAAATGTCGCAATAAATTCTTATCAGTATCATGTCGCAGTTATTCACGCTAACAAGCACCAACCATATATTCTCGTTCACACCGCAGAATTCGATAGAGTTGAAGCCTGATAAGCGATACTATTTGGCTTTGTTGGGATTTACTTCTTATAACTCTATACCGAATATCGAGAACGAAAAATTTTACTATTTGGGGGGTGATGGAAAGACTTTGAAAACAATCGAAATACCTTCGGGCAACTACGAAATATCCGACATTGAAGAATTGATTCGGAAAAGATTGAACGTGAAAGAAGATGTCTTCTCGCTGAAGCCCAATAACAATACATTAAAGTGTGAGATATTTCATCAGAACCATGACATTTCGTTTGTTGAGGAAGATAGCTTGGGTAAAATATTGGGGTTTTCGCGTAAAGTCTTGGAAAAGGGCGTGGTGCACATGTCCGATTTGCCTGTCAACATTATGAAAGTAAGCAACATCCGGTTCGAATCCAACATTACCGTAGGAGCCTTCTACCGAGATAGACCTGCGCATACGATCTACGACTTTCCCATCACCGACGATCCCGGCTATAGAATTGTAGAACGTCCGAGGAATCCTCTATATTTACCAGTGTCAGATATCGCTGAAATTACCAACATCACCGTACTCGCTCTAGATCAGCATTCGAATCCGATAAATTTCCGTGGTGAAGAAAGTGTTCTACATCTACATTTACAAGAAGTCTGAGAACAGAATATGGGTCTAGTTGTTGCTGGTGCTGCTGGCAATAAAAGAACCTCGCACGCTTCATATTCATCAGTCTTCAACAAAACGTTCAAAGTGCGAGAGCTACTACCACTCACCAAAGCCAACCGATTAGTTCTACAATCTTTAGGGTTTCGCCTTAAATAAAATGTCTAATAAGCGAAAGTTCGGCGGTGTAGATGATAATGGAGATAACAATGTTATCTCTTCAATTTTCGATTTATACCAGCAGCCGAAATTTGACGAGTCGATTCGGAAAGCCGAGTATAGATCGATTACACCGTTCGTTAAAGCCTTCAATAACAGCGACATCGTGGAGTTTGGAATAAATCAAGTGGACGCGTTTTTTTCCATGAAGGATACTCTATTGGCGATCAAGAGGAAAATCGAAGTGAAGGGTGGAGGTAATGTTATATTGTTGCCGAATTATGGAGCCTTCCTTTTCGACTCTTGCTCTTACATTGAGAGTGGTAGGGACATCGAAACAGTTCGAGATCCTGGTATAGTCAGCGCTGTTCGAGCATTTACCTGCTACGCTCCTACAGCTTCTACGCATATGGCTACCGCTAGTTGGTTGTATCCCCTTGAGAGCGTAGTCCTGCACGAAACTAAATCATTCAGTCTATTGATTCCGCTGAAGCATATATTCAACATTTTCAACGATTACCCGATGATTACATTCGGTAGGCAGACTATTCGACTGGTACGTGCTCGAAACGATAACGATTGCGTTAACATTGAAACCGCTACGACCAGCGTTAAATTCCTGATTGATAGCATGGAATTGAAAGTGAAGTATATCTATCCCAACGATATAATTAGAGAAAAGCTATTGCGAGCAATCAAGAGTGATTCACCCATCCTAATTCCATTCCGGAAGTGGGAATGCCATGATTTTCCTGCCATAACAAGCGAGGCCCGACGAGAAATTTGGGCGGTCAAGACTAGTGCAGCAGTTGAAAAACCTCGCTATGTCATAGTATTCTTTCAAACGGACAAAAGGAACAATGTGAAGGCTAACCCCACAATATTTGACCATCTGGATATAACAAGTATTCGCTTATCTCTAAACGGCGAATATTACCCCAACGAGCGAATGAACTTGGACTTTGCCAAGGATGATTTCACGCTCGCCCACCATAACTATACAGAGTTCTACTCTAGCTATACAAATTCCTCGTCGGCTGTGAAACAACCAATGTTAGATTACACCAGTTTCAAAAAACGCGCCCTTTACATAATCGATTGTTCGAAACAGGAGGAAGCAGTGAAATCTGCAACTGTTGATGTGCGATTGGAAATCGAGGCAGATGAGGGATTTCCAGCCAATACGAAAGCATATTGCATCATCATTCACGATTGTTTGATGGAGTACTACCCCCTCTCGGAAATAGTGAAGAGCCTAATCTAAAACGTACTGTCTAACGACGACGACGTCGTCCGATCAGTTTAGTACGAGTCATCATGAGAATAGCATTGGTTGATATTCAGGGGTTCATCATCGATGATGTCTTTCATCCCAAAGAAATGTCTATACAAATTGGGTTCAAACAACATTATTCGTTGTTTAAGCCAGCCGTACCGCTTACGATGTTAAGTGAGAAGGATCGAAAATCTGTTTGGTATTTGGAACATTTATGTCATGGTTTGGAATATACATCGGGCGATGTGGAATATGAAGAAATTGATAATATTCTAAGATTGACTCTACTGTGTGCAGCCGACATTATATATGTTCGAGGACATCAAAAAGCCGAATTTCTCTCGAAAAAGTGTGTGGAGCTAGATATCTTTCCACGAATCGTAGATGTGTGCAGTTTCGACAACACCCTATGCCAATGATGGAGGGAAATATATGTGTACAGTCCACCATGTCGATAATCTTCAACATTGGTTCCTCACCATCATACTTCCAAAATAAGAATGTGCTTTCTCCAAAATAAAAATATTATTAGTATTTGATATTTCATTTCTCATCATAAACGACCCCAAGTCGTTTGAGTCGCTTGCGAGTCGCTTTCGAGTCGCATGAGTCGAATTGCTGGCGACACCTCCACGAAGCAGTCTGTACCTTGAGCCCACCATGACAGCTGTCACGTGGTGGCGACACCTCTACGAAGCAATCTGTACCATAGGTCCACCATGACAGCTGTCACGTGGTGGCGACACCTCTACGAAGCAATCTGTACCCTAGGTTCGCCATGACAGCTGTCACGTGGTGGCGACACCTCTACGAAGCAATCTGTACCATAGGTCCACCATGACAGCTGTCACGTGGTGGTGACATCTCCACGAAGCAGTCTGTACCTTAGGTCCACCATGACAGCTGTCACGTGGTGGTGACACCTCCACGGAGCAATCTGTACCTTGGGTCCGCCATGACAGCTGTCACGTGGTGGTGACACCTCCACGAAGCAATCTGTACCTTAGGTCCGCCATGACAGCTGTCATGTGATAGTCACATGACCCCTGTACATGTGACACACTTTTTGTACGCACCCTGTATACTCGATGGCAGCTGCCTCGTGATAGTCACGTGACCCTGTACATGTGACACACTTTTTGTACGCACCCTGTATACTCTTTACAAACAACATATCCTTATCTCACACCTTATCACACACATCAATTCCTTATCACCGACCCCCCTATGGCCGCCATCTTGGTTCTTGATCGTAGAACTAGCCATGTACATCTACTGACTAATAATAAAGTGAGGTGGAAGATGGATGGTGGTCCAGTTACATGGCCTCCTCCATCACCTGACCTCAATCCTATGGACGTTTTTGCTTGTGGTTAGTTGAAAGATAGAATTATGCCACGACAGTTCATGATAGAGAAGATCGACTCAATCGTATTCGAAGAGCTTGTGGTGAAATTAATAATAAAATGTTAATTCGAACAAGAAGGTCGTTGTTAAATCTATGTTGCCGTTGCGTTGAAGTATATGGATCATTTGGAGCATTTATCATGAATCATCCTTCATCGTTACCGAAAAATAGGTATTTAAATATTTTTTTTTACTTCTTGAATTGCCTTTCAAAAGAAATTCCATAAGATAATCCTGATTTGAAAAATCAAAATATCTCGAACAGGAAGCATCTAAGTGAAATTCATTGTGAATCCTTTTTAATGGAAAATGAATCAAAGTTCTCAAACTTGTATACGAAAAAATTCCCGACCATTGACGTAGAAGTTTGAGGGGCTTAAATGCGTACAAAACCCCATAACTACGCTACTATATTTGTGTCGAGAACAATTTGTCACAAAAAAAAATTCTTTCCCAGTGTATCAAGTTTTAACTAAAAATCCTCATCTGTTCAGAAGATAATGAAGAAAATTTAATAATTTTTCAAAACTTCAACACCCTGTATCTCAGAAAAGAAATGAGTTAGAGAAAAATTTTATATGGAAGACCCTCATTATTTTTGAAAGTTCTATCATTCATTGAAGTTATGAACAATAAAACTGAAACAAACTGTATACAGGTTTTTATATATTTCAATAGAACTGACTGAGAAATGTTCTGGTTTAAGTATGAATAAGTTTGAAGTTTCTTTGCCTAATTGGCCACAATTTTGTATAGGTACATTAAGAGATGTAGAATTGAATTTTAAAATCGATCATTGAGAAAATAGGTCTAAAATTCATTTTGACTAGTTAAGCCGTTCGTTACTCTTGAGATATTATATATTTTGGAAAAAACTACATTCTTAATTCCAAACAGCTCCACGTTGATGAAACCGTTTGAATGCATAATGTTTGATGTCAATTTATATGTTTTGAGTGTCCTGAAAATAAACTGTCCGATTTCGGAATTGCAATCAAGCGATTACATGAACACAGTGATATCACACAAAGTATTTGAACGTTCATTTATTCAATTATACATCAATAAAGTTTTAACAGTGGGTAGTAGTTTAATCTGATGGATATATAATTGCGTATAAAGGGGTATATTTTACAATCGTGTCATACTTATGAGTTCAGCGTTTCCTCTCAACAGATTTTTTCAATATGAAAAGTCTGCAAGGTGTCCTGGTTCTGGTAAGAAGAGTTATGCAGATCTTTTAGTTATTGAAATGAACGAGTATAGTCATTAAAATGTATGCATTGGATCATTTAACAATAATTTTCAGCAGAAATAATGTAATTCCGGTTAAAAGTTATTAATTATGCAATGAAAGTTGTTTCGTTTTTCATTTGAAATTTTATATGATATTCATATTCGAATTTTATCGGATTACAATCATTGTATAACTAGAGAGGTATTTCCTGATGCCCATTACCTCTTAACATGTGAGGAATATTCCTACGCCTACATCTCCTCTTCCAACACTCCATCGCTGAACGCTGGCTCAAACGATGTTCTACGAACGTCTGTTCAGCACGCTGCAGAGCTGCCGCAGTGATTTCTTCTTACAAGATCGTATTTAGTATGCAAGTAAGCTAAAATTTGAAATTTGATCTATCAACAGTTACTGATAGATTTATTATTCTGAACAACAATACATAAGGCTTATCAAACAGTGATAGCCTTGATAACATCCCAGCAAATCTATCGAAGTACAAGATGGTCTCCGGTTTTGCAAGCCATCGTTGCGATATTAATTAATCCTCAATTCAATATTCAGCCATTCATGGTGTTGATTGATTCACTCTAGTTTATTTGTTCCAAAGCAGTCCATATGATTCAACAATCCTCGAACCTCTTGTATTATTCATTAAATACTAATTCATTCATACCCCTAACTTACCCAAGCTATCAATTCCATATTCTGCACATATTTGACGGAGAATTGCACGTGGTGGTTTCATAGGCATCATTAGGATGCCAAGATCACTACAGCTTTTTCTGAACATCATTTATTTTGTCTGGCTTAGTTACTCATACTATCAATATTCGGTCGATCATCAAACTAGAAAAAACATGCGATTCTAGGGCAGCAAGAATACCTTACACTTGCATACCTGATTTTTAACATATAATCATCATTAATCTCCTGCTTTTAACATATTTTGAAGTCTTATGTGGAATGGGAGATGAAGATATCTTATCTCGCATCATAACGATTTTATTAGTGTGGATCAACAACGAGGAACTTTTTGTTGATTTTCCGTGTTTCCAATTCCCTTTTTGTTGCCGATAGACCCAATTCATTTCTGTCGTCAGTGACCAAAGCCGCCGCTTGTTTCGTGTTTTCATTTTGGTTAGTAAAATTTAAAGGATAATAGGTGTATACTGTTTATTGTGTGATTTAATTAAGCTTCTTCTTTCAGTCTATTATATTATAGGATCGATACCCGGAAGTAGGTATTCTATTACTATAAATAAAGAAAACAATCATCATCACCCACTGAAAATTTTGTTGAAATTTCTCAGGACCTTTCAACAACTATCAACATAATAAACTCGAGTTCACTCTAATGATGGCTACTTGATAGCTGGAAGGTAATCAGTACTCAAAAATATTTTTTGTGTCGTGATTGTTTCTTATTTAAAGTGTTATATCCACAGTGTGAACTCTTCATAATTCATAAGATAGACTAGGTCCGAATTAGACAAACGTTGAAAGGTTTGTAAGTGTCATTCATCAGTTAATAAGTCATCGACCTTCAGCGAATTCATAATTTCCAACCACCGTAATACTTTCGGTCTTGAAGACTCCGACGAACCCACACTAACCTATCGCTTTTTCTTTCTTGTGTAACTTATCGATACCGTGACGGCAAGTTGTAAGTATTCATTCAGTCTCCATTGGAAACCCCAACAAACACACCAGTGTGGATGAACAGTCAAGAGCAGCAGCAAGTTGATATGTTGGATAGAATCAGCCATTACGTGATGAGAATCCATTCTAAACTTGAATAAAATAACTATTGAAAGTTCGATTTTCACTAGTTCGATAGATAAATGTACTATTGTTAAATATATACAAAGTACTAACTTGACACAAACGAACTACCTCCTGATATACAACTTTTTATTGATTCTAGCAGATTCAATTTATTATTTCTCTTCTTAGTTATCATTAAAGCTATGAATTCCTATAATTACATGTTCCGCGAAGGTTGAATCCGATCTATAATTAATGAAACTACGTCTATGTTCTTTAATTCGTTTTTTGAAGGTCCCTCCTGTCTGACCAATGTATATCATAGATCATAGCAAGACCCATATGTCAGCTTGTAAGCACTACATTTGTCATTATCGGATAATTCATCTTTATTATTTTTGATAAACTTGTTTAAATGATTCTGCGTGAATATATAAATTACTAAGAAAATTTGAAATGTTAATAATGGGTGGTCTCATATATGTGATATGGCCATAAGAATAGTTTTGTTTCATTTTATGGAACACCGAGTTCATTGCAAATTTGTATTGCTTCTTAAATAGGAAGAGTAACCATTATTTACCGCGATTTGTTTAAAGATATTCAACTTTTTATCAATATCGTATTTTGATATCGGTACGTTGTGAGAGCTGTGTATTTTGAAGTGTCAGGTTAGTATATGTGCGCTTAAGAAATATTGAAAAATCAAATTTGTTATCAATTTGTTTGATGCTTAAATCAAAAAAATGAATGGAGTTTTCATCTTCCATTTCTATTGTGAACTTGATATTTGGATAAATTCATGAATTCTAGTAATGTATTCAATTTATATTAGAATATGAACTTCTTCATAAAGCAGTGTTAATGAATTTCACTTTTCGAATTATCTATACATTTTTTTGCCAACAAAGGGTAACAACGTATTTAAACCACTTTTATAGAAATATGTATATTATTATCAAATTGAAAATAATTCTGTATCAAATCAATTGCCAGTAAATTGGTTATCTCTTGTTCAATGCAAGGGTTTATATGTTTTTATCTAGGAAATTAACTGTTAAATTCAAAATGTCCGAAGGGGATATACTAGGGAAAAGGTTTCGTACGTTGAATGAAACTAATTCAGCATCATCTGGGATTAAAATATTTTGGATTTTATCAATTAAATCATGGGAGTTTCTCATACTATATTTTGGAGAAAATTTCGTGGTTGTTAAAAGGATTTTATAAGTTTCTCAGATATCATAACTGACGTGACTGTAACGAATGATACTACAGGTCTGATGGGATTATTTTCCTCATGAATTTTAATAAAAGAATATAATTTAGGAGGTTGTGGATTCATGAGAGTAAAACAGTATTTTTCTTTCTGACTGAAAAACTATCACAACTTACTAGAGAATCCTTAGATTTTTTCGGATTCTTATCTGTTCTGATTTTAACTTTTATCAATTATTTAATTTTTAAAAAAATGAACAATCTTATTAATATTGTCATCTCTGGTTATAGCAATAACAGAATTTCCTTTATCGGCACATATAAAAATGATATTTTATTGTTTTCTGTTTTAGAAACTTGGATTTTGGATTTCTATGTGTGACATAGATAATGTAAATTCAGTCTCTATGCCCAAAATCGCTAAATTTCTATAATTATTTCGCGATCGTAAATTATGTTCAAAACCTTTATGAATGTGGTTACATCCCGGTTTTGTGAAGTTAACGTTAGTAAAATTAATGAATCTAGGATGAAATTGGTGGTAAGAAAATTTGGTAGGTTGCTTAGTGTTTTTGAATTTAGATGTTCTCAAAGCAATCAATGAATTCATTTTCGTATTTGTCAAATGAAATTCTTATGTATTATTTCGTTAACGTCTATTCTTATATTGATATCTTAATTTGGGAACTCGAGTGGGCTTAATGTACAAGCTAACTCTGTATGTATTACCTTGAGATACATGGCGTTGTCACTCTTGCTGTATTGGATTTTCCTTTCTGTTCTCATCCATACTTCTTCGCTTCTGCGGATTACCGCAGCTGGAATACTTGCATTTTGAGTTTTGAGGAAAATATACTTTGGCACTACACTTTTTAACTGACACATATTGAAAAACCAGATATTTTGATTAGCTAGTGTGCTTCGAATAAGTAATTTGAAATATCAAAGGGCTAAAAAACGGTTACCAGCTTCTTTAAAATAATTGAATGGAATAATCAGTCATCTTGTGATAAGAATTCCTTCTGAACTTGAATAAATTAACTATCAATAGTTCGATTTCCACTAGTATTATAAATAAATGTGACTATAGTTTCGCTAAGCAGTACCTATCTTCTTCAAATAAATATCACAAAGTAACATTCAATAGAAAACCATAACTTTAATGTTAAGTCCGATATTCAATAGAACGTAAAACAAATACTTAACAATTCTCCCTTGTTAAATTTTAATAAGCAGATTTTCCGTTTGATACCATTTCATCGTTTGATCCCTCGTTGAGTTAACCCCAATCAGGTTGAATTCCATAAACCATCTATCCTAGGATTATCGTTGAATTTATATATCAGATAACTCGTTTGTAGTAGGTACTTTGTAATATTTGTTTCAAGAAACTACTGTGTTAGCCGAACTATAGTCACATTTGTTTATTAAACTAGTGAAAATTCAACTTTTAATAGTAATTTCATTTAGGAACAAGTTGATGTTGCGTTGGTACACGAGAAAAGTCAAACGTTTTTGACTACGTCTCGATCTTTGTTTACCAATGTTTAGCAAAGCTTGGAACTTTAGGTAATAACTAAGATCAAAAGTTCCTCACGGTTTCTTCAGTATGGACGCAGCTCCAGCTTAAAATATACGTGAATTGAGTGGAAAATGTACCTTCACTACATTTTGCAGAAAGGAATACATAGCGTGGAGAATCATTACTCTCGTGAGTTGGTCGAATAAGAAGATACATCAGACAAAGTTTTTGGTTCACCAGGCTGAACAGTGACAACACGTTCCATAGTCTCAGAAAGCTGTTTCGTCCTTCTCACTGGGCACGTCAGAGAGACGTGTTGTCACTGTTCAACCTGGTGAAGCAAAAACTTTGTCCATTGACTTCTAACACGAAACCTGTCATCGTCACCTGACGGCAGTATGGTATTGGAACTTCTAGGTTCGTCAAATACTTTGAGGGTGTTTTATCATATCACTTTAGGAGATGTTCGAGCAGTGACTTCACGTCTGCATCATCTCACTGACGAGCCCAATGACAACGGCGAAACAGCTGTCTGATACTATAGAACGCTCACTGTTCAACCTGGTGAACCAAAAACCTTATCTGTTGACTTCTAACACGAAATGTGTTTATATTTCACCCTGCAATATATATCAGGTACACATTCATCTTGCTCCTGCTAATCTCACTATTCGTAATTGGTCACATTATGAGAATGTACGGTACGGTTACAATCATCAGTTGAGTGGGATGATAGTTGTCAAGTGAGATTAGGTTTTCAGTCATTCAAAAATGTCATCCTTGTTCTAGTATTATGTAGGAAAATAATGAGTCGGCACCTACATCAAAAATAATTTTTACAATGATATCCATACGAACACATAATACAAATACAGGTTAATACAAATACACTTAAATGTTGAATATTTATTACACATTAATCTATTAATCATTATTATATTTATTAAGTTATCAACTTATCATGCATTATTTATCATATATTAGTATCAATGTATTATGCATTGATTGAAGATTGATTATTGATATATTTATATAGTAAAAATCAGAATCCAGAATAGGTAAATACAAAATACAATAAAATATTATTTTAATTTTTCATATGTATTATATGTAATCTCTTGGGAGTTAGGTTACAATATGACATATGTCAAATATATTTTCGTCTTTACGTACGTTTCGGTCTCACGACTATGAGACGAATATATATTCAACCTATTTCCCAAGAATTTATACAAAATTAATACTTGGGTCAAGAACCATTATTATATTATTTTTTATCTACAAAGAAAGTCGCATCAATCTAATGGTTATTACCGACATACTCGTATAAACTTACTGTTTATCAATAATATTGGTCTGTTTTATATAAGCTGATCAGTTATCTAAGCTATTCCTACTCAAAATTTCATACAAATTATTGATGCCTTCAATTATTGAATTTTGGACAGCTCAACACAAATTTTCTAAATATTAGCTAGGAATGTGAGTCTAGTATGACCTAGTCGCAAAACTGACGTTGTTTGTTTGACATGTATTTGTTTTTGACATGTATTATTACTAATTCTAAAATTCACAGATTAGTTAAAATTTCATCAAATTGTTGTCTTAATTAAGCCGGATTAGATTTATCGCTAAAAATAGTTAACACTTGGTTTTACATTCTCACAAAGTTAGGCAAAGTACGAGAATGTGGAAAGCAACTTCGCATTCCATGTCCCGCCAGACTGAATGACTGAAATTTTGGATTGGTTGCTGAGCTCCTCCAGTATGGACTTTGCATACGTACCCTATGAAGCTCACATATTTAGCGGCGGCCGATTAGAAATCGTTATCATATAAAAAATTTTTCGGAATTAGGTCACATTAACACTCTGTTATAAATGCTTTTTGATTGAAGATTGTGCGATATGGACGCTTGTGCTAATTAGTTTTAGTTAACCCCTTTTTAACAAAATAAGTCTTCTGATGATGGTCGTGAGACCGAAACGCACGTAAAGACGAACATTTATAACAGAGTGTTAATGTGACCTAATTCCCGAGAATTTTTTATATAATTCATACTGGGTCAAGAATCTTATTATATTACGAAATCGTTATCGAAATTTAACTCGGAATTAGGCGTTGTTGTAATTTATTTACTCTATCGTGTTTCGTTGAGGCAGGTAATTCCATAGGTATACTACTTATAACTATAGTGTGTTTAGTAACATAGTTTAATTTCTTTCCAAGGATTCTTATGAACAAGAAACGAGGAGTAGATACTGAATGTCGGATATTTAACGACGGATGAAGGTAAAACTATTTTTAGTCACATTTTAAAAAGAAAAGCCAATTTATTTAATATGCCTCCCGTCTGTAGACGAGTGAAACTAAGCATATAACTACATACAACTAAATTATATTAATGATGATGGACGTTAAAACATGCTGAAATATTACTATAAGGATGGACTTGCCAGCAAAATGTTTTTACTAGGCGGAACACATCACATTAAGCAAAAAATCATTTTCTGCCAAACAATTTTTGAGAAATCCATGTCAGATGTATGTGAAGTACTGGGTCCTGAAATGAAAAATGAATTCGGCAGTATAAGTCTGTCTCACTAAACTGTAGCTCGTAGAATAAAAGGAATAATAATTTAAATCAACATTTATCAGCGAAAATAAATTCGTCGTATTATTTGTAATAGCTCCAGTTGTGATGTAATATTACTGCTCATATGATGATTTTTATTCGGGCCTTGATTTGAAAAAGTTTGGACATGCGTGCATTATCTTCTATCAGAATCACTTCGCCTTCCTCCAAAGTGTTATAACATAAAAACATGTCAAGCGGGACCAATATTTCAGAGGAGAAGCGACACGAATCAATCGATTACAATGAGTTTTTTTCATAACGCTGAAACCGTCATTCTACCTAGAACGAACGATGCCTCTTCGCATTGCTTTGCATAGCATTCCAACGCATTGTAATGAAGCGGACTATAGGAGATTCAGATGTCGACATTGAAGACAGCACATACAAAGACATGAAAAGTCATCATCATTTGGGAAAATACTGACTTGCTAGTACCTCTCACTAATTTGGCTTATGATGAAAATAATGTCCACCTATAGAAGCGTAAAAGCAGTGACTGCTGGTGTACTGTTTTCAGTTTCGCCTTCATAAATGATTCATACAGCTGACCACCAGGTATTGTTCTTTTCTTGCATGACATCAGTTGATACCGAATGTTTGGCCGGGATGAAACCAAATGCTGCACTATACTCAAGAAATACCACAATCGCAAAAGTAATTGGTTTTAGTGTTCTTAAACAAACACTCCTCTGCTCAAAGCATTCTCAACGCAAGATAGAAGTTTATCCTAACTTTATATGGAGGGGAACACGAACATACAAGATTTAGGTCACCTTCAATACCTGCATTTCAGCAAGGCTATAATGATTATCATGTGAGAGCATTCAGTATTTGATTGTTTCTGATCTACCTAGTTTTGAATCTGTGGTTTGATTTGAAAATTTATTGACATTCAATAATATTTTAATAATGTATGATAAATGAATGTCATAATCATCAATATTACATGATAATATACATTTTCATCATATCTGTGTATGTTACGAAATTTTCCAAAAATATGTACACTCACTTCTTTGCAGTTCGAAAACCATATTAAACCATGAAAACAAACAACTTCTACGAAAATTTTGAAGTTTTTGCAATATAGGAACTTTTGTTTGTGCATACTTGGTTCTCTAAGCAGTAGTAGGTACTCATTTTATCGTTATATTGACTGGAATAGGAGTGATTGAATAATTTTTCTGTTTGCATCCACATTCGAAATGTACGTACAGAATGTTTTTATGACCTCAATAGATTTTACATGAATCCGAAAAATGTAGCCATACTAAAATTTATATTTTCACAAATATTCAGATCCCAATTTGGAATAAAACAGTAGATTATTGATTGTTCCTGAAATAAGTTTTTCACATATCAATAAGATATTTAGAAAGATCAATACTTAACGATTTCTTAGAAATCACTGTATACAATAATTCTTCCAATGAACATTCTGATTATTTGTAGGCATGGATGTATTCATCCAGCGAAATTCAACCAGCAGATTGTATTGGCTATTGAATTGTCTACAAAATAAATACATACTTCATCAGTATTTCCAGTAGATGAGGGTAATTGTTTTTCTTATTTAAAGTGAAATAAATTGTGTCGAAAGATAATCCCCTTTTATTATTTTCACATTAGATATCTTATGATAATTCAAATTAATTTTATACGTGTGCTCAATGTGATCGTGCAATGATTCATAACTTTTATCATCATTCACTCATTGAGCGATTTTTTCTGATATTACTGAAACAACCTTCCAATCGTATTGTCTCCAAGAATTTCTTCATTATCAACTTCAGTGTTTCGATGCTCCAGATGATGATGTGAACAAGGAAGTAATGGTGGAAAATATCAGTTTGAAGATTGAAAACTTCGATCCCTAATAAAATAAAAAAATAAGTATCATAATTAATACAATTGAAAAGCTACCTAATTCAATAGTTTAAAAAAATCTTTTATTATCTACGTAACCATTTATTCAATTCTAACATAATCAGTTCTCAGTTTCTCATGGAATTGAACACATTCTATGATGTAAGATGAATAATCTCAGGCATCAATAATATCTGATATTGAAAATCTGATTAATTCATTCAGTAATTTATACATGCTTTATTTCACTTGGATTCTACTAATCTATGCCAATACAAAAACCGTGTATAATTCATATAATCATATTCCTGGATGATACCTCTACATATACTTATAGGTAATTTAGATATTTCAATTACACAGAATGTTCCAATCAACTGGCGTCATTCGATGGCATATATTATACTAATGATATCTGTTTAAAAGATGAATATTCTAATTAAAAATTATAGAATCAGCATATACCAATCAAAACGTGGAAATAACAAAAAGAAAATGTTATCCCTGCAAGCGACAGAATGCAATAACTTCCTCAGACTTGCATGATTTTAGCAAGCCTTTTGGCAAAATCAATCAATTTCTTCTTTTAGATATCTTGAAATCAGTCGTTGTTAGTTGTGAATGTGTTTATCGATTGAATTTCATCTTGCGGGTTACCACAGAACTATAGCTTGGTGCCCCTTTTATCAATTATTATTATGAGTTTTTTCCCTGAGGAAACACTTATGATCAATATTCATATTCGATGATGCGGAAGCTTACTACTCATTCAACGAGAAACATTACATTCTGACTGCAAATAAGGATATGAATGATGACCTTGCTCTACTCTGGAATTTACTTCAGAACATCATCTTTTACTCAATCCCTCAAAGTCAGAATTGCTTCTTTGGGTCGGGTCAAGGGGGGGTGCTAGGGCACTGAATGGATAACCTGGCAGTTAATGCCAAGAGACGGTATAAGCGGTGGTCAATAAGCCTCAATGTTGAAGCACGTTTTACTTGTTGAGACGTTCAGACTAGTTCGTTAAATCGGTGCCAGAGATGGTAAGCTTTACTAAGAGGTTGATCAATACGCTGCGTATATGGCCAGAGAGTTAAATGAGTGAGTGAGTAGGCCGAAAAGAGGGAGCTCTCCGTGCGCTACTCTCACTTCGCCATTATTAAATTAGTGAAAATGCTATATTCATTTTATTTATTCATTTTATTGTTCGCTACGCTCACTACGTCCTGGTCGAAATAATTTGTTCGCTTCACTCATTCCGTATTTTGCATAAGCCTGTCCTAATTGATTTGATGAGATGAGTCTCTCGTCGAGTGCCGTCAATGAAACTCGTTATCCCTTCATAGGGAGCCGTATCAATAGATGCGACCGACAGCGAACGTCCATTTGCTCTATTTCTCTTTACAATCGGCTAGACAGCGCATAGAACGACGAGTGAAACAAAGCTAATAGCATAACTTTCATGCCAGCTAGTTTCGAGCATCATATCTAGTTTGTGTGAAAATTTCAAGTAGATTGCATCTACTGTTTGATCGCTACACGGAAACACCTTGTACCATTTAACCCAATTGAAGAATAGTATACGGCACAGACTGGGATTTCCATGAAATAATGTTGCAAATATTCGAGCGGTCCAAAGTGAGACTTCCCTTTCCACCTTTCATTCTTTTCAATCAGCAGACAATAACTCAAATAATAAATTTTTCGTTCAAAGGAGGGAAAATGTACATGGTAAAGGGAGGAACCGAAGAATTCTAAGGGACGCGCAGAAACACTGGAAGTTTTAAACTTTGCATCCGGCTGAAATCGACGCTGTTATGCTCCCCTTTGAGGTAAAATATTACCAGGTAATCAGAGCTGATTCAAAAATGAAAATGAATGATGAAGAAATTATGATAGCCCAGGCATTTGAGGAGGAAAATCGACGATTTTTGTTCAAATTTTGGCAAATTCTAATCCTGGTCCATCCGTATGTAATTTGACGCGTTGAACACGATGGTGTAGATGAAATTTGGATTAAGCCAAAATATGTCCATTTTTAGATTTTTTACGTTTTGAAAGAAAACCATAAGTTGTATGAGAAAATGTTTGGACCAAAAGTTATTGAAAAACTTAATACGCCATTTTTGGTTCCAGAAATCGATTCGAGGTTGTGGGCCAAAAAGAGTGTCAATCTAGTGTGTTGCACATTGAAAAATTGAGTAATCTCAGAGAGTTTAACTTCTTTCATATTCTGTTTCGGTAAGGAGATAGTATTTTTATTTCTCTTTTTTATGTTTTTTGGTATTTTGGAGAAACATTCATTTGAGTCCAGAAAATGGCCATGGTTTTTCGAGCACAGGGATAATCTGAATGTAAACTTCATCGTGATGAGCGCGTCAAAATAGAAAAATAAGAATAGACTAATATTAGGCCGAAATCTGCTAAACAAATTCCTTAAATGCCTGAACTATGAGTTCTAAACTTAAGTATGTGATGATTTATCTACGTTATTGGAAATATGATAATATTTTCTTTGAACTCTGAACTTGGATGGCCTAATATATACCTTACGCTTGTTCCATAAAATAATCACCACCATATATACAATAAAATCACATACAGGTCAGATGTCCATAATATAAATGTTAGATTTAGGGGCTTATCTTCCCTCCCTTCCATAGAACCATCTTTTTCCGGAGTTGTTTCAAATATAATATTTATATTCTATATAACAATGTTCCACACTCACGCTTTTGAATTACATACACTTTAGAAAAAGCATTTTAATTTCCGATCAGTTCTTCGCTTCATATCTGCTTCATTCATCAAATAAAATTGTTTGTTTGAATTTTTAGTGTTGATATATGATATTTCAGAATTATTTAAATTTAATTTTCACTTCAATAACTAGAGTTGGTGAGAGAGCCTTTTGTAGGTGAAGTTCCCATTGATATTCACTTTGAATATTGCATTATGATGTATGGTACGTTTTCTACCAATATTAGTTATGTGATCTTAAATGGAATAGAATCAACCATTACGTTGAAAATTCATTCTAAAGTTGGATAAAATAATTATTAAAAGTTCAATTTTCAGTAGTTTAACAAATAAATATGACCATGTTTCGCTAAACAGCTATTATAAAGTACGATGATCACACAGAGACAACGCCGCACTTGCAAAAGATTGACAGTACTGACAAACATCGCCAGGTTTAACCTACGCTAAAGCACTCTCTATAAGTTCTTTGAGAACAAGAGCTAAATCACTTCGAGAGCAAAACTCGTTAAACGTAAGTACTCCAATCGGCTTATAAACAGGACACTGCAATCAGCATCTACGAAGACTCGGCTTAGTTGGAGACGCTCAATATCGACTGTCCCGAGGATGATGAAACAGCAGAACACGTTCTGTGCGAATACT
This sequence comes from Endomychus coccineus, assembly GCA_958510875.1. Taxonomy (NCBI): domain Eukaryota; kingdom Metazoa; phylum Arthropoda; class Insecta; order Coleoptera; family Endomychidae; genus Endomychus; species Endomychus coccineus. The sequence goes on along the minus strand of OY294068.1, from coordinate 121,301,318 downwards.
CAGCTGAGGAAAGAATCAGATCTGAGGTGTTCGCTGAAACATTTATCTCACTCGAAGATCTGAACAAAGCTTTAGATAGCAAAACTATTAGCCTCATTCGAAAACTAAACTTGCTGGGTAAAATATGATTATAATTGAGCACAATAGACCACATGTTCGCGGTCGAGCGATCGATGTTCGGCACACTCACAAGAAACCTTAACCTCACCTATCTAGCCAATTTGGCATAAATAATGAAAATCTCAAATCTATGGTAGTATGGCGTTACTTGACCAAATTCAAGTATAAGCGTCTTATGGTGAGCGTTGAAATATTTTGAAAATATTTTACTGCGAGAAGTCACTTCTTCGAAACTGGAAGTTGATGAGAATGAAGCAAATTATTTTTTATTGTGAGTGCTTGAGTCATCAGTTCAAGCATTGTTTGTATATATAGAAGATAATCCGATACCCATTACATGGACGATTCTCAACGAAAACGATATGGCCATAGAAGTTTCAATGTATTTTGCCCATAATGACAAAAAGAAAGATACTTCTGCTGTGCTACTTATCAGACTTCCATTTCGCATTTATTGAAAATAGTTTTAATATGTGAACACCCACCCTGAAATTAATTTTTGGAGATTTCGAAATGACTGTATGTTGTTTTATATATTACCAATAATAATCATATACAAGGAAAAGAAAAGGGGTGTAATAGTTTCGAAACTTGACAAAGAGTGCAGTCCGAATGTTGTTATTATTTCGACATACATATCTCAATAGATTTAATGGTTGGAGTGTTCTCATAAATTTCTTATGAAATATCAAATTGCAAATGCATCAACTTTCTACGAAATCTTAAACTGCACATTTGGTGATTTCGGTACGCTCTGATTGCTTATGTATGCTTATGTATACAGTGAGGTTATCCATAGGTTCGTTATTATTCAAGAATTTCTTGTCGGGTTTCTCGGTATGTTATGGATCATTGTTTCTTCCCTGAGGTGGTTAAGAAATTGAAAACTATGCCAAATTTCATAGACTACTTACTCAGTCATTTCGTTATTTCGGTCTATCCATCTCTTCTTTCGCAACCTGATTTCAATATATGAGGTATTGTAACGAAAATATTTCTAGAGAGATTTACATAATGTATTATATACATACATGAGGTAATTAACTTAGTCTATCCCAATAAATAACTACTAACCTGGCCAATACTTCGCCAAATCGTGAATAACAAACAATAAATTCATTTATTCACGCATAGGGGTTAATATCACAATTGCCATTGAGTACTAATTCAATCAATACAGGATTTGAATAAAGCTACGAAGCGTTAACGGCTTTTCCGATCTGCTGAATCTGGAGAAAACTCTAAGACAGAATTATAACAAAAGCTCACATGGAGACAAGTGTTCCATAACAATGTGGAGGTAGGAAATTACCCTCAAGTATAAGGACAATTTAAAGTAAAGTCATTGAAAGATCTTAACACCATATATACTTTAAATTTCAAGTATGTGAGAAATAATGTAGTATCCTCTATACTGCAGAGTAGGTATACAATTCTTGTATTAATTACAACCAGTGTGTTAGTGTCCTGAATATGCAGTAAAGAATACCTTGTATGAGCACGTGCACTTGATAGGAATGTATAAAGAGCGAATAGATGAAGTTTTGAGTATTAAACGACAACATGATGAGGAAAGCAACTTATTCATCAGAGAAGGTAGGAGATGGAGGTTCAGACATAAAAGTAAACGAAGTTTGTCCTAAGCAGTGTATTGACAACATTGCCCAGGGGAATTTTGAGCGGTACATTTATCAAATTGCACAGAAGATTCAATCTTTGGAACAATGTCAAATTTCCATTATCAAAAAATTCAAAATATGTATTTTTTGTAGAATGTAGTTATTTATTTGTATATACATATTGTAATTGAAAAACTGATTGATAAATAAACCAGACTGAACTTACCGAAACAGAATTCAGTAACACAGAACTACATTGAAACATTTTTTCTAAGCGTTCGAATCCATTTCATAATGTAGATTTTATATATGTTGATGTGTCGAAATCGTTTATTTAAAACTGAATGAATCAATATATTGTTTAATAATACAATATATTGTTTTATAATACAAAATCGGATTATTCAGGAGGTTAATCATAATTTTAAAAATTAGTGAGAATATATTAGAATATTAGAATAAAAAAATGCAATCATTCAAATCATCTTTCAGCACTTTTGAGCTACGAAATCTTTCTACCAAAGCATCAAAAATTATTTGTCGCATGATATCTGACTGGATATTAAATAGAAATAACGAATTGAGGATATTTTAAAATACTTATGCTTGCTCACAGGTAGGTTTCTATTCAATAGAACAGAATAAGTTGGGATTATTTGACTTTTGAATGCCCCTGTTGTTGAAACAGGGGCTGGATATAGTGACTTCTTCTTCCCTTGATTATTCCATTTGTTTAGCAACTTGAACTTTTCAGAATGAATGTTGTCTACACGATGGGTTGCCGAACCTGTTTGATAATTTCTCAGACTAATATATTAGCCTGAGCGCCTCCAGTGGTGAATATACGAAGTTAAAGTTTTATATATATATTCCTCACAACTTCTGTATATTAACATTCAACAATCCATATATATGAAACATGATCAATATATATATATATATATGGAAAGTCATTCAATATATTTTGTGAATTTTAATATATATTCTGAGATGTTCAAAATATGAATAAGTGATAATTATCGCACAAACAGCGCCTCATATTTGACAATTATAAAATAACGAGCTTAACCATCGAATATTCGAATATTTGTTCATCACCCTCTGATATTATCGAGTAGTCTTACATTCTTGATTATCCTCATAAATTTGAACAGAAATAAGTATCCACACTTAACTCACTCCTTTATCTCCAGAATTACCACCACTTCCACTGCTATTACCACTACTGCTGCCCAAGAATGATTGCAAGAAGCCGCCTAGGAAAGCTCCAGGGTCCAACGGTTTCCCAGGAGGTTTTCCTTCTTCTGGAGGAGCCTAAATAAGTTTTTCCAAATAATATAATTATATTCAATGAAAAAGAATTGTTTCATATTCTCAATTCGATAATATTTTCCCGAGCCACAACTCCATTAATGAAAATTTCTGATACACATCAGATTGATTATATTGTTACACGCCAGTTTATGATTTGAGCTTTGTGTATAACGTACTACATATATCCCAGGTTCATCTTATAAATTTCATATAAAAATCATCTGAAAGTGCATACAATTCTTAGTTTCTATCTTTCGCCTGATTTCCAAAAAAGGATGAATTTATTTTTTCACCTTCATACATTCCTGATTATATGGAATGGCAATAAAGTTGGTATATCGAAAATCTCGCTAAGAAACTTCTCCAAGGAATATCAGTCTCTTCCATTCCATTGAGATAGTTTATTTATCCAACTAGTCAGATTGATGGCAGAGACTGGTAGTTCAGCTAAGGCATAATTTCTCCGCCGATTGTTCAAACATATTTAGCAAATTACAATTCTCATTATTTTATCCGTCGCGTCGTAATGGATTCAATCAAAACTCGTTAGTAATCTTAGATGGTTGTATGGTTGGTTACTATGGAAAAATATATGTCAATAATCACTTTGATAATCAAAGTTTCCCAGATTGTAAAAGTTCCTGTATTTAAGCATATTTTTCGCAATAAGTCGTTGATTTGGCAGACAGTAAGCTTTAAAGAAAAAATGTAATAGCTCTTTGATATATTCATGAATATAATTAAGTATAAAAAATTAAAATTTCCGAAAATTTTTTGAAAATCATGGAATTTTCACTTCGATATCAGCGTCAAACGTGTCAGTTCCTAAGTTCCAAAGGAAATGCTTAATTTCCGAGATAATAACGTTTTGGGCAACATAGCAAGGAAACATGAAATATGTAGGTATACATAAAACGCAGTTTAACGTATTTTAAGCGGAAACCGCGCGGAAAATCTTGAAATGATTTTTTGTGGCAATTTTCATTTACTACAACTTTTGTTCGAACATTTTTTCAATACATTGCTTGGTCTTGAGATATTGGCTATAAATCGTATAATAAGATTCTTGACCCAGTATGAATTATATATAAAAATTCTCGGAAAATAGGTTACATTAACACTTTGTTTTAAAATTAAGACGAATTTTAAAACAAAGTGTTAATGTGACCTATTTCCCGAGAATTTTTATATATAATAAATCGTAAATACAGGGTGAGTCAGTTTTTGTAGACAAACTCCAACAGGAGATAGAACAGATGTTTCTAACAAGGAAAGTTTTCATTAACATATGTCGTAGAAGGCTTCGTTGTCGAAATACAGGGTGTCGAAATTGAAAAAAAAATCTCGTTTTTTACGAATATCTCTGTAACCGTTTATCGTACAGGAAACAACTTTTGTAAGCATTTTCTAATCATAGTGAGCTATGTTGTCTGCTATGAAAAATTTTTTTTTTAGTCATAATTGGTGAAGATTTTGAAGGGGTAGTGAGTGTTTGTCTCCCTCACTTCTAAGCCACTGGAAAAAATACGCCAATTGACCGCCAATGTTTTTACCACAAAAAAGGTACTCTTGGTCATAAGCTCTAAAAATGACCGTTTCCGAGAAAAATCAACTCTTATGTTGAAAAACATGGTCAATTCTTTGGAATAAAATTTATTTCTTACTAATTAAACAAAATTTATTTAAATGTTAGAACAAGTAACAAAAACCGACCATGTTTTTCAACATAAAAGTTGATATTTCTCAAAAACGGTCAACTTTAGAGCTTATGACCAAGAGTACCATTTTTGTGTAGAAAACATTGGCGGTTCAAATGGTTGTCTCAAAACCGTACTTTTTCCAATGGCGTAGAAGTTAGGGAGAAAAACACCCACTACCCCTTTAGAATCTTCACCAATTATGACTAAAAAAAAAATTTTTATCGCGCAGAACATAGCTTACTATGAGTAGGAAATGCTTATCAAAGCTGTCTTCTGTACGATGAACGGTTCCGGAGATATTCGCAAAAAACTAAATTTTTTTAAATTTCAACACCCTGTATCTCGAGAACGAAGCCTTCTACGACATATGTTTATCAGAATTTTTCTCCTTAAAACATCTGTTCTATCTTCTGTTGAAGTTTGTCTACAGAAAAACTGACTCATCCTGTATATACAGGTAGAGTCAGTTTTTTGTAGACAAACTTGAACAGGAGATAGAACAGATGTTTTTGAGGAGAAAAGTTCCCATGAACATATGTCGTAGAAGGCTTCGTTTTCGAGATACAGGGTGTTGAAATTGAAAAAAAAAATTTGTTTTTCGCGAATATCTCCGGAACCGTTCATTGTACAGAAAACAGATTTCGTGAACATTTTCTACCCATAGTAAGCTATGTTCTGTGCGGTGGAAATTTTGTTTTTAGTCATAATTGGTTAAGGTTTCGAAGGGGTAGTGGGTGTTTTTCTTCCCAACTTCTACGGCAATGGAAAAAAATGGTTTTGAGACAACCATTTGAACTGCCAATATTTACTACACAAAAAAAGTACTCCTGGTCATGAGCTCTGAATTCGACCGTTTTCGAGGAAAATCAACTTTTATGTTGAAAAACATGGTCAATCCTTTGGTTTTGTTACTTGTTCTAACGTTTGAATAAATTTTGTTTAATTAGTAAGAATTGACCATGTTTTTCAACATAAAAGTTGATTTTTCTCGAAAACGGTCAACTTTAGAGCTTATGACCAAGAGGATCTTTTTTGTGTAGAAAACATTGGCGGTTCAAATGGTTGTCTCAAGACCGTACTTTTTCAGTGGCGTGGAAGTTGGGGAGAAACACACCCACTACCCCTTCAAAATCTTCACCAATTAAGAGTAAACAATTTTTTTTTATCGCACAGAACATAGCTTACTATGAGTAGAAAATGCTCACAAAAGCTGTTCTTTGTACGATAAACGGTTCTGGAGATATTTGCAAAAAATATTTTTTCCGATATCAACACCCTGTATCTCGAAAACGAAGCCTTCTACGACATAGTATAACGACATATGCTCATGGGAACTTTTCCCCTCAAGAATATCTGTTCTATCTCCTGTTGAAGTTTGTCTACAAAAAACTGACTCACCCTGTATAAATCTATATATCACAACGCAACCCCGCGCCAGCTTCCGCGTCAGTGACATCAGTTTTTAGATGTCAAAACCTACACTTTTCTACCAAAAAAACCCGCCGTACAGAGAGGTATGTGGAAAAGTCTTATTTGCCTGGAGTATATTCAGGAGGTGGCATAACAATGTTGCAATAAGTCTATACTTCTATAGGGATCTGAAATGATTTTTAGGTACCTGCCTTACCATTCCAGTATGGCGGACGAGTTGTCACATTATTTACGTACATATAAAGCAATGCGTATATCTTGATTTTGTTTCTAATTTAAGAGGTGATCCTCACAAAACAGAAGGCCAAATTATTAAAAATAATGGTTCTATTTTGAGTATGAAATGTTCATGCAAGGCAGGATAAGGGGGACAGTGTAAGCATGTCATGGCAACATTATTATATTGCTACAAGTAAGAGGTTATGTTAACATAAAAACATCAATATATGATTATCAATATTGTTATTATTATAAAGAAAATAAAAGTTATCGATTGACTGATAACATCAAAGAAGTAATAAGGAACATTTTCAGCTTACAGTCAATCAGCAATCTGCACAGTTGGCTTGACAAATTAAATGTATGTGAAATGAACGACAGTTTTAAAAGTATAACCCAAAGTTTAGAAGGAGATTATATTTTCATCTGTGAGGAAAGTAGTTTAAATTATGATTTCTGGAAAAGTCATAGGAAATATCGTATAACAGGTTCCAGAGTTTACGAAATATACACTTATGCCTCTAATAAAAATGCCAATTGGAATCAAAAAAGTAATACGTAGGTACTTCAATCCGCAAGAGTTCAGGAGTGACTACACAAACAGGGATTGCGAGTGAAGATAAAGCCATAGAAAAATTCATCTCAGTTTCAACAACAGAGGTAGTCGAAGTGGGTTAAATTATTTCTACAAAAAATTATTGGCTCGCTTACTCTGCTGATGGTGTAGTTGTGAAGAATAGTAAATCCAAGTCTTCACTAGAAATAAAATGTTCTGTAAAAGGATCAGAAATGACAATTGAAGAAGCTTGAAAATGTTTATAAGTGTATAACACAGTAAAAGAAATACAACTTGAACACAGTAGAAGAAATACAACTTGTTAGGTTAAGTTAGGTAAATATTAAAAATACAACTTGTTACTATTTTGCACAGAAAAATGTTATCAAACGGGTTTCATTTATTGTTTATTATTAAGTATATTATTCTTACAAGCTACTGAATGTACAATAAATTTCTAATTCTTACTCCAAAATACTCCAAAAACTCTAGTAATACATATCTTTATATGTAAATAATATTTTTTGTGACAATTCGTTGTTTCGGCGTAGAAAACACCAGAGGGCGGTAATGTCATTTCGGATCCCTATAGCCCACAAATAATCGTCTAGGAGACCAACGTATTTTTTAGGACTATGATTCAGACGGAAAGCTCATGCTATAGCGATAAACTCAACCATTATTGTATTTTCTGCGGAATCATACTGCATGAAGAGGGTTTATTAAGTTACCCGATGCAGCGACACTGTTACGATGGAAAATTTGAAGCGATCGAGGCATCGCTCGTATCGAACGATGATAGTAATTTCAAAAGTTATGCTAGTTTCTCATTTGTATCTTCCATATGATATGTAAGAAGCTGAATAGTACTAGACAATTTGGTTTTCAAAAAATTATTTAAATCAAAGTTACAATAATTAGGAAATTTTCTGAATTTATGCGGATAAGAATTTAGAGCATTTCTGAATCGATCTAGAGTATTTTTGACATTGTTTCTATGTGTAAAGTCACAGTCTATTTCTTGTATTTACCCTGTGACGAATTTTGGTAGTCCATGTCTCAACAAATGTCAGTATAGAATTGATTATATTGTAGTTTGACGGATTTGACCAGGAAACATTATGCAGAAGACTGTGTTCCTTGGTTCTTTGAAAAGTTGATGTCAAGAATTCCACACTCAACTCCAATGCTTCGAAAATGAGTTCACATCCGCCATATAGAGTTCGTTTGGTCACTTTGGTTTCGGGAAGATGCTTAGACATTGAATACGTCAATGAATGGTTTGAATTTTATCAGTATTAGCTACCATCGAAACAATATTTCTAGAGGCATAATACATAAACTGTACATAATCTACATAAACTGTAGATTTTAGCCTAGTCCCTCTGTAATTTTGTTCGACGTTTTGGGTTCAAATTTTCACGTTCCTTGATTTTAATCAATCGTGAAGTTTTCGGGTGCGCTGATCACGAGTATGGACATCAAAATTTTCTGGGCCTTATGCTACTCGAGTTATTGGACATCTTTTGGGTTGAAATAGCCCAGACTTTGGTGTTACTCCAATTTTTAGAAACTCTGAGTTTCACTCGATCATTTTATGACAGAAAAAAATCAAAAAGATTAGAATGTAAGTGGCCTAATATAAGACCCAAAAAGTGCGATTTTTGAGCCAAATCAAATGTTTGTTCAATTGTCAATTATAATATACCTGTTTGTCATATCAACTTATGCTTAACATGCATCGATATGAATATTGATTGGTTCAGATTATAGATGCCTCTTGTGGCTATCTCCATATACCATTTTCCCCGCTTCGGCGTTTGACAGCGTTTGAAAAAAATCAACTAAAAATTCCAATTATTAATCATCAAAGATGATGTACACTAGCGTTAACCCGGGTTCATTCCCATCCACGAGACTTTTTTTAATTTTTTTTCATCTGATCTCTTACAACTTTTTCTGTTATAAAATGATCGAGTGGCAATTTGGACCCAAAAAATGGTCAATAACTCGAGTAGCATAGGGCTCAGACAATTTTAATGTCCATGTTCGTGATCAGCGCACCCGAAAACATAACAATTGATCAAAATTGAGGAACGTGAAAATTTTAACCCTAAAAATTACAGAGGAACTAGACTAATCATTTTCACTTCCCTCTTCATACATTGTATATATAGTAATATGTGAATTCTTTGGGAACAGATCACATAAACACATAAGTCAACTATATACGTTTGTGTTACAAATTCAAATATTCGTGTTCCGTTCATCACTGCGACGTATATATTTTTGATTGAAATTAAGACGCTCATTAACTAATGCAATTGGTTTAAGGAATCCCGTGCTTTAGTGATGTGAATTTGTGTTTGATAGATATTTTGCGAACAAAAGTGGAAGAAGTCAGGTGACCTATCTATCACAGGACATTATCAATTTCTCCGGCGTTTGGAAAATACTCAATGTGTAGGAGGTTCTCCTAAGATGCTGCTCCCCATTACGTTAAGAAGAACTCGTGGATATTATTCGCGACCACCAAACACCCGGGAGCAACAGATCACCCATTTATTTACCATGATTTGAAACTATATACCTCTGAGAAGAAAAACCTCAATCAAGATCTCAACGTGGTTCAAGAATATACACAAGCCACAGGCATGAAGTTGGGATTGGACAAGTGTGCAGTGTTTCATTGGAGGAGAGGACGATCTCCGGAAATGTACGAGAATATTCAGCTTTCCGAAGAAAGCATTTTTAAACATCTTGATGCTGGGGAGACCTATCGATACCTAGGAATTGGACAACGTCCTGATTATGACGCTTCCCAGGTGAAGGTGACCCTCCGCGGTATGTATAAAAACCTAGTTCGAAAGATTTGGTCCTCCAAACATCGAGTAAGAACAAGGCGTCTGTAACAAATATGCTTTCCGTTTCAGTCCTGCTTCATTGTTTTGGAGTAGTAAAATGAACAGTCGATGAGCTACATAGACTCGACAAAGACACCCGAAAAAGGATTCATATCCATCCCTGTTTGCATCACAGGTTGTCTATCTATTTCCCACGTCACCGGGAAGCTAGGCGACTCTTCAGACTGGAGGATCTGCATTGAAGTGTGATTCTGAGTATAGCTTGTAGAATTCTCAGGAGTTCGGACCCCTCCTTTGTCAAAAAGTCACAAATTGGCCAGAGTGGTGGCATTTATCGTTAAGACAGCACAAAAAGCTGTGAAAGAACTTCGTCTCGAATCTCACATCAGTCGAAAAGGCCAACTAGGGGGCAACCTCAAGTTTCAACTTTCTCACCGGAGAGCCCACATAATTTCCGTGGGGCAAGGTCTTATGCTCAGGCGTTATGTTGACAAGCCGACACACGGTGTTTTCTACCGAAACATCGAAACGCTTAACGCTTGGCTTGTCAACCAGGCTGACCTTCGGCTACCTAAGGTCAGCCGGGCTTACATTCGAGACTGAGGGATTCACCACAGCTTTCCAAGATGGCGTGATGAATACCTTGATCTATCTCCGCAACGTAATGAGTGTACAGTAAAGGTTCCTGATCTCAGCTGCAGGGCCTGTCGAAAAGCGTCCGAGATGCTTTTCGTCCTGATGTCGGCAAGTCCGGCAGAAGCGGCCTTGGCGTACACCCATGGTCATAAAGCGGCCTTACGGGTGCTGTATTACCATCTAAGAAACTTGTACGGAACAGACAAGGAGCCGGTGCTGCCGTATTTCTCAGGAGATATTGAGTCCGTTGTCGGAAACAAAAAATGTCATATCTACTGGAATTACTTGTTGGACATTCAAATTGGCTTGACGATGTTGAAGATCAAGAGTTTATACGACAAGCTGGAACCAAAAGCGAGCAATATTGTTAGAACCCCAGCATAATTGTAGGAGAGACTACCTTCTGCGAGAAGATATTCTGAAAAATTTGAAACCTTCTGTCTCGGAACTTATTTCATAGGCCAAAGGCACATCAGTTTTTATGAATGTTTCCTCTCCTAATGAAGACAACGTTGAAAAGAATGACATATCATTTAATGTTTTATGATGTCTTACACAATCCAGATACGTTCCAAGATTGGCAGATAGCAGGAAATTCACTGAATCAAGAAGAAAAACATTGACTCTTACTTTTGATGATTTGACTCTGAAGATTCACCTGTTTTATAATACTATCAAAGATGGAATTATAGAATTTAAAGATGTTAATGGTGATAAAAGAAAATATCTAGCACAAAATGTATGTGTGCTAATGATCAAAGATATTTATATAGTAATTGCATATAACCATTAGCATACTTCATTGTAAATTCAACTGGTTGCCCTAACGACTTGCTGAAAATTATAACCGATACTTGCTTGTTGTATGAATTCGTTTGAAAAATATACAGAATAGGGTAATGGAATATACGTTGATTACTTGCTTTGACGAATCGACTAACAATCGATTGCAAGTTAAATGTGCAGTTCGTGTAAATTTGAATTGAGAAAATGATGACCCGAACCATAGATCCGGTGATGCGCTTAATGATTTTACCAAACGAAGATAAGTACAATATCTCTATGGATTTTGCGTTTGCTTGTTCTAAATAATTTTTTTTTAAATATGCAGAAAAGTGAAATAAGTAATCCGTTCATTACTCGTTTAGGTCACTGTGTTACGATTTGACGAAACAATTGTTTCCAAGTAACATGTGCAATTCGTGTAATTTTAAATTCAGAAACAGATAATAATAATGATTTTTTCAAACGAAGATATATGTACAATTAATCTTTATGGATTCGGCGTTTGATTGTTGTAAATTCATCTGAAAATATGCAGAATAGTGAAATGAATCCGTTCATACTCGCTTTGATGATGTTAATGTCTGACGATTTGACCAACCAATTGCCTGCAAGTTAACTGTGCAGTCCGTGTAAATTTAAATTTAGAAACAGATAATCTGAACTTCTATGATTATATAGCTCCATGGATTCGGTATTAGCTTGTTAAAAATTCATTTGAAACATATGCAGGATTGAAATTATCCAAAGTTGATCAAAATTAAGCGATAATCACATAAGACCTACCAATTTCGAAAGGATGAAAGTCAAACTAGCCCCTCAAGTACTGAGTGCTACTTCATAAAATGGTTTATCAACTTATATAGCCTCAGGAGCATTGTCTGTAGAAGCAGAATTTACTGTAAATTTCATCACATTATTTGATAAATTGTTTGATTTGTTCAAGCTATACTTCACTTCTGGTTCAAAAAATTATAATCGAGAATTCAAAGGACTAGACCACCAAATTGATTCATTGAGAGAGGATCAACATTATTTGGATACGATTTCACTATTATATGGTGAAGGAAGAGATATATATCACAAGGACAGTTAGATTCCTGCTCTGCTGCATGATTCCCATTCAAGTTCTCCCAGTGTTATAGCATTTTCTGAACAAACATTCATCATAATTTGTACTCAGTAGGTGAAATACTCAAGACTCTTTGAAAAGTTCCTTTGGATATACAAGAAAACAGGGAAGAAACTGTGACAATTCTACTCCTATTCAGTTTGGAAGGGCTGTCAAAAAATACTTTTGAATGGAATTTCTACGAAGTGAATCTCAAAACTGTATACAATATTTCCCAGAATTATTGGCATATTTGAGTGGAAACGATTGTTGTTCTTTCAGTATGGAATGAGAGTAACGTCGATTCACCAAAGGAACGAGGAAATATAGGTGTGCATTATCAAGATAGTGAAGAAACTACCGAGACAGTTAATTCTAAATTTCCTGAATACCCCTATATGGAACAAATCACAGTTGGTCATCTATGTATGCCAAGTATTAGCTTTATACAATTCATACAGAAATTAGAAGATCTATTTGACTCTAACTTTGACCAGTTTGGATTGACTGAAAGTGTTCTTAATAATTTCAAGCTTTTTTCAAAGACATCAAGTTAGAACGTCCATTTAAAAATGAATTACAATAATTGCTCTTTTCTATCTTCATCGAAATATTAACAATTTTGCAAAAAACTAGAAATCACCTCCTAAAATATTACGTTTCAAGTTACTTTTCAGGATACGTCATCAATATATAAAGGTCTCCATAAAAATTTAGAATCTACCTGTTGATTCACAATGCACTTACAGTAGGATGTACATCTGTGAGGATGCCTAATCTCTGTCATCAGAATAATTGTTCAATTTTTTAACAGTAAATGAAATTGCATATTTTGATTATATGTTGCATTCCGAACAATTATTATTTCCTCACCAAATGATCGAATTAAAATTTGTTGTTTCAACTTATTTCTTTAATATTAATTTTTTACTTCTCTATTAACATCAGTGTTCTTACAAATGTGTTGCTAACATTACTTTACGTTACATGAAGCGTTAATTGGTTGATAAGTCCGTTTCCCTCAGTTCCAATACGTTGAATTAGATAATCCACTTACAAAGAATTGATAAACGTGTAAAATGTTAATGTTTTGTAATGTTGATTTACCAGTATAGTTCATCAAAACTTATTTTATCTATTATATAATTAGGCTAGAATGGAGTACGGTCAGTTATTGATCTGTATATTATTTCATTCATGACTGACATCATAATACAATATCATTCATGATATTTCAAAGGTAATTGAGAATAAAATGCTATCATTGAATAAGAACTGTCAAGTAGTTGCCAACCATAGCAATACTGTAACCTTACTTCAAAAACGATGAATGTGCGTGAATAGTTGATCTATGGTAGGGCATCGAATCGCATTCCGTTCATCAATGATCTACTATCCTTTCAAAGGTTCATATTCACAAAAATATAAAAATCTAACGGGACCAGAGTGGTGTAAGTGGTAAACATCCTGAACTAGAAATCCAGTAATGTGGGTTCGAATCCCGCCTATGGTTCAATCCTTTACGTTTATTCATTTTTATAATTCTATGTCAAATTATCTAAGCTATCCTCATAGTTGAGAAAATTTAATTCTATATCGCTTAAGTTACATACAGGAAATTGTGGCCAATTAGACGAAGAAACTTTAAACTTGTTTATACTTAACCAGAACAATTCTCAGTCAGTTCTATTGAACTATATAAGAACCAGGATACTGTCATTGAATATGAATTGTCAAGTAGTTGCCAACTATAGCAATATTTTAACCTACAATCCTTACTTCTAAAACGACTGAACTTTAGATGAATGTGCGTGAATAGTTGATCTATGGTAGGGTATCGAATCGCATTGTGTTCATCAATGATATACTATCCTGTCAGGGGTTTATATTTACAAAAATATGAAAATCTAATGGGACCAAAGTGGTGTAATCGGTAAACACCCTGAACTAGAAATTCAGTAATGTGGCTTCGAATCCCGACTATCTTTCAATTTCACAATTTGGTGTAGGTAACTTGAGAGATATAGAACTAAATTTTCTGAATTATGAAGATAACTTAGATGATTTAACATAGGGTAAAGGATTTAACCATAGGCGGGATTCGAACCCACATTACTGGACTAGAAATCCAGTAATGTGGGTTCGAATTCATACTAAGCTCATATACTCTGAGGTAATACAAATTTTGCTAACCTACTTGGAAAAAATGATCATACTCCAATCATCACTCCAATATTTTGATTCTGAAGATTAGGAGATTCTGCTCTTCCAGGCAGAATCCATTTTACTGACGAATATTGAACGCCTATAATTAGAATGAATATCCAAACTGGAGAGAACAGTTCTCGACTAAACAATGCCTTAATTAATATATGTTAGTATGAATCATTGAAAGTACATAAAAAAGTGAATAACAAATATGTAAATAAATCGCCTGTACTTGATTTCCTCATAGTTTGCTATATAGCCCAATGGAGCAATACTGTTTATTGACTATATTTTAAATATATCAATTATTTGAATGTATGTCGACAATTATGTATTCGAATGTCTGAAATTAATTTGTGTTGGGTACATAGATTTGGGCGGTGTTACCATTACCTGATTGAGTAAATCATATCAGCTTAATCTGGACGAATGATTACTATATTTTTAAATAATTCCATTTCGTCAGGTGCATTGCAATAGGACATATAAATAAACACTATAACCAGTTCTGTATACACCACATAATTTGGTAGTTAAAAATGAAAGATTGTATGTTTAATATTTCTATAAGAATTTGAACTAATTTTTCATATTTTCGTAACTTGTTCTGAAATTGCGAAGCATTCATTAAAATAATTGATGTAATTAAAATATAGTCAGTAAACAGTATTTCTTAATTGGGCTATGCAGCAAATTATAAAATATTCAAGTGGATGCTATTTATTTGCATATTTGTTCATCACTTTTTGATGTAATTTTAATGATTCAGACTGAAAAAATAATAATTAAGTAATTGTTCAGTTGAAAACTGTTTTCTCCAGTAACAATATCCATTTTAATTGTAGGCGTTAAAGATACGTCAGGAAAATAGATTGTGCCTGGAAGAACAAAATCTCCTAAATTCCTATCAAGTTCCCAATGAAAATCCTACATATGAGAATTGGAGTATGAACATCAACCCTCAAGTATGTTAGCAAAATTTGTTTTACATCAGAAGACTATCTCTTTTTCCACCCAATATTATTCTCAGCGAACCTGAACCTTCCTTGAAATCGAAATTATGTAAGTTTCCAAAAGTTTGGCAAACATATGACGATGATATTTCCCCCTTTAGGAGTGAATATTTTGATTTACATTACTTATGAAAACTTTTAATAGGCAATTTAATTTACTCAATTTCAATGTGGAAATAGAAATAGATGACCAGTTCCCTCGCCTCCATATTAACATTATCAAAGATGGCCATCTCTTTGAATTGAAGATATTCAGGAAACCCACCGAAACAAATTGATATATTTTACTAATTCAGTTACACAAATTAATTACAAAATAACTCAATTCAGTGGTCTTGCTCATAGATTATAGAACGTCCCTTTGAGCTAGCCCAATGATTGTGTAAATCTTTGATCAATAAGTTAATTTCAAAAAAGGAAAACGCAACCATTTAAGCAAATTATAGACATTACCTTCAAATAGTCCAATAAAATTCAAGTTTTACTCATAATCCTCCAATTATTAATAACTTCTATAATTGGTTCTCTAATTGAATCGGTGAGATTAAAAACAGTATAAGTCCAAGAACGTCATTTTGAGTAAATCGAAAAAAAATGTTTTACGCCTAAACTACTGTTTTTGCAGTTTCGACATGTACAGAATGATCATAGATCTTAATGTCACCAATCATTTAGCGTTAAAAAACTGTGGAAAAAAACATTAGTTTTTGCTTAATACAAAAAAATAAGCCATGGACTTGTACTGTTATTCCACTCAACTACAAAGGGTTGTAAAATAAGTTGTTAAATTTTATATTTTTAACATTTTCCAATTTAACACAACACTATTTGCTATACTAAAGAAAAATAAACATTCTTTGATAGAAAACATATAGAAATAAAGGCACATGAACATTTTTAGATATCAAAAATATGAGAAAAGTACCACTGACAATTTCAACTTCCTTTAAATGTCGTTTTCAGCTTCTTGGCTGGTTGTCTTCCATGACGTGATATGATAGTAGAACTCTAGGTCTTCTCCAGTCACATACTGCATGACTTTCTTTATATCAATAACTTTTTTGATGTTTATTGGTATCGGTTCATGATAGGCCCGTTCTACTGGAAGGAGCGGACTTATCTTATTTGGCTTTAGAAGTTTGGAACTAGAGGAAAGTATGCCACCAATGTATTTCCAAGTTGTCACGTAACCAGGAGTGTCACTTTCATATAAAAATTGTCTGTAATTTGATACAGTAAAGGTTCATGTTCTTGGAGGATTGCTACCACGCACGGAAATCGAGCAAGTTTTTTTGTAATTGAGGGGCCACCAGTTTTTAAAGTCAAGAATATCATGATGGCGAATCTCTTTCACTGTGGAAGGTATTTTTTTTCTTGCAGTAATTATCATTTTTTCATATTCTTCAGGAATGTAAATTCTGTCATGTTTCTTAACCAACCTCTTGACCGTACCAAAGTCTCTATCGCACGGAAGAAAGGAGTGGCCACGGACCGGGAAATAGTGATATATTTTTTTAAATCGTTTTGTTCCTTGTAATGCAAGCAAAAATCGAACCATGGTGTTATTACGGTTTTGCCCGGGACAACCGTCAGAAAAAAGATGGAACTCTGTTACTTCATTAGGAATGTGATTCAGTACATAATCACAAAGAAACGAGCAAACCTCGTTTGGACCTTTCAGGGCTTGGCCTTCATGATGAGTATAAAAGTGTCCGGTATTGGTTTTAAGATTATGTATCTCGAAGGCATAGACCCAAAGTTGTATATAATGAAAAATCTCCTAAACTGGAACGTGTGGTAAAGGTAGATTTTGAATATAATCGGATGAATTTTCCCATAACTTCAGGTCGATCTTGGTACACAAGCTCTACTTCTTTGATTTTAGCATAGAATTTCTTAGCGCGTCTTTTGTGAATCATTAGTTCGGCCACGCGCCCCACTCCTTGAGATTAAAGACAGTACAAGTCGCTGACTTGTACTGCTGTTCTGCTCATCGCTGACAAGGCCTTGCTTCCACATTGCAGCCGGCAATGTTTAGCATACGGTTTTTAGACTCATTCGCTGCGAAAGGGAATTTTAAAATGATTGGCTATCTCAACTGAAAACGCCAAATTTTGGACTTGTACTGTTTTTAATCTCACCGATTCAATTTTGAAATAGAACCTTTTAGGCAACACCTTTGATAAAGTTTATTACTCCGACTGATACGAGACTTACAAAATCGATTATGAGTCGTGTTCAAAATACCATATGAACTGAACTAGAAGGAAATTTTAATTCGGTATAAAGAACATTCAGAACATGAATAAAAATAATGGTGAAAAATCAGCGGAAGCCGATCATGTTTTGTATTCAAAATATGTTCTTCGGCTACCATTTCTCAAGCAAGTTTGCGATTCTTGGAACACTGTTATGACAAATATCTAGGTATTTCAGAATGGATGGGAATTTATAAGCAAAGTAGCTATTTAATGAATTTGGAGGTATTTCCAGCTGAGGGTGATCCTTTGTTTACTTTTATAATCCTTCTCACTACTTCAACTGTATTTGTTATTGGAAAAAAGTGATTGTCCAGCACCCACGTTTTTTCACGATCGAACGGTTGAAAAAATTCCTGAAGCCTCCCTAAGTCAAACTTGCGTTCTTCGAGGCAGAAAAGATCCGTACAAGAGATTGCAGCAACCAAACAGGAGATTTCAAGAGAATGAACCAGAAAAAAAATAGGTATGCAGAACTCGTCACTTTCGTAAGGTGACACAAGCATAAATGGCAACTTGGAGCCTATACCGTATTTAAGTCACTAAGGAGGGACTGATGTGACAATTCGTAACTGGACCGGCCACCGGGAATAAGCGCGTCACATGAAAAGTGGTCAATCAGAAAGCACCTTATGACAAGTGTCTATCTGATTCCCATATTCTTGGAGAACCGGTTTTGATACTCCGCCACGAGGTCTCCTGTGAAATCATAACTTTATATCGGATCAAATATATTTTTGAAGTTTAATTCATGATTAACTATAGAGTTATGAGAGAAATCTCCGTTGTTTGAATAATTATTGCAAGAGTGTTTCTGTATCTTACCGAACAACGATCCTACAGATAAACACGTTCGAACGACAAGCAAACAATCATGTAACCCCAATTTACAAATAGTGGCGTTGCGGTGGTTTTTATCGTAGTGAACATATTATACAATACGAAAATAATCTTACTCTTATTCTTGCTACATTTCATTCCAAGGATTTATTAATTCCGCGTTTCTCCCTGATTTTATTTGCATAACTCCATAATTATCGTAGAGCAAAATTAATCTAAGCTCCCATCTTCGGCTTAACATAAGTTTTGAATCATCGCTAAGAGCGAAAAATCATTTCACACTTCTCACGATTTCTCCTCTTTGCATTTATCCTCAAATCTTGACAGAAATCCCGGTTACAAGAGAATTTGAAACATCAGACAACCAATAACAAAAACGAATAGAAAAAACTCATAATCATAATGATACTTATTGTCATCTTAATGAAACTTCGTATGTTCAAAATGACATTCCACTTGCGGAATAAAAGACGAAATGTGACAATTGATTCAATCTGAAATCCTAAGTGAATTTCGTTAAATATTCCATGCCTAAGAATCAAACTCAACTCTTATTCGAATGACATAATCTTGTGCAAAGAAGAAAATGAACTGAATCGTACGGCAGTAAAAATTCACCAGTGAATGTTTTCATAAAGAATAAACGATTCTGTTCAAACGAAAACTGAAGAAAATATTTTAATGAGAAACTTTTTATGGGGCACCTCAAGGGGTGCTAGGGTTAGTCGATATTGGAAGTCACACCGTGAGTTTGATAAAACAGCTGTTTTATTTAGAAGCGAGAAAAATATGTATGCGAATATTGAATCTTGTATGACGGTAATTCTTACGATCAATTCATTTCAATTCCCCTAAACGAAAGTTGTGTTATCCGCGTCATACTAGGAATAATTAAATCGCAGGAGAATGAAGCAGAACGTTGATTATCATGGTGGAATGAATCACAAGAACATCCTAAATTGATATGAATTCCAACTTTTTGTGAATATGGAAGAACTGTTGACTATCGTTGAGGATAATCATACTACTGTATTGAAAAAGGTACCACTAACCCTCCACAAGAAATGTGATATACAAAAATGGTAAGTAGAAGAGATAGATTACCATAACATATTCCTGAAACCACGGTTGTTTGTCTTGGAAAAAATGAACCAGTGTAAGTAACTGGTATGTTAGCTAAGAGATATGGACATCCAGTATTTCGTATATTTCCGTACAATTGTATTTTTAACCCCATCGAATGAATTGGACTTGTGTAATTGGATGTTACTACTGGAATCACTTCGGTAAAGATGAATAGATGTACTTCCAAAAGCAAGACGGGATGTATGGGCAAAGACTACTATGACTATTACTGATGAATTGAATAATTTTAATTTTGTGTTATTGTCAATGTGAATAATTCAAGGAATTGTAGTGATTCAAACTCCATGAAATGGTCCTAAATGTTTTCGGTAGATTTAAATTCCTACTTCAAATTGCGTTCTTTCGAAAGCTACCAAGTATCCTATCTTATACAATTGGTTTTTTCTTTCTGCTCAAATTTTTCCATTTTCTTCTTGTACTTTCAAAATCTGTTTTTCACTCTTCGCTCTGAGATCGTATCTAATTTAATTGAATCCTTTCACTACAGGTTCTTGCAATATTTCTTTGATGAGAATGTCATTCTTGTTTCTTTCCTTTACACGTGTTAGAATTCCGAATGGTGTAATTCCAATACTCCTTTTGAACAGTAGAATTCAGTGCTATTTGTACACGTTGAACATACTCAAACCATTTTGGAAAAATCATCAACAATTGCCAATATTCAGCTATGATTCTCATTAGTTGAAAACAAGGGTCCTAAGTGATCAACATGATACGTGAGCAACGTATCTTCTTGCTTAGGTAACGGATGTAACATTCCCTCTTTATTCTTTCCTTTCTACTACCTGAAATAAATACAACACAATTCCCTTTATTTTTCTGGATCTTCTCTCTCAGCTACGAGATAAATTCTCTTCTGAACATTTATTTCTTCTTCATATTCTTCTGTACTCAAAATCTTGTTAATAGCTAATATCTGTTCATCTGTCTCTTGTGTCCATTTCAGTTGTTCTATTACACCATTTTCTTACATCAACATCTCTGTCATTATCATAACAACTGAATAACGACTCAAGGCATGGTACATCCTGTTTCCCTTCCTATGTTCAATTTCATATGAATAGTCCTCTAATAATAAAGCCCGTCCAGTAACTCTAGTGGTCAGATCTTTCTGAAAAGCTGAACAATCCGTAATAATTCTGAATTAGATCTCAAGAAGATAAATCCAGAATGTTTTGACTGCCTGTATGATGGCTACAACTTTTAACTCATAACTACTATGTTTTGCTTCGCTGGCGTATGATGTAGTTTTGTTGCTCATACGATAGTAGTATTCGTTCGACTTCTGTATTAGACAAGCTCCATAGCCATATCAACTTGCGTCTGTGCAACTCGGTTTCTCCAGCTTGCTTGTAAATATGCGATTCAATACTCAACAGTTTTATAAATTCCTCAAATTCCTCTTTCTGTTTTTCTTCACTTTTTCCGAACATATTCTTGGAGAATATGCCTCATTTACATTCTGTCGTATTGAAGTAATATCAGTTCCTGTATCTAGAAGTGCTATCAAGCGAATATGATCCATAATCAATTCCACGCTATTCTTCGGAAACGCTTCCATCATTGTTATATTTGAGCTTCCGCTTCCTTTATTCTTATCTGAACATTCGTTTGATAAATGACCATAGCTGGAGAACACACAACGCTTCGGTCCTTCTGATTTGTCAAGACATTAGTTAGATAAATGACCTCTGGCTATAAAATTGTAACATAATCCCTCTGTGTTTTTCTTATACTTCTCCATTTCTCTATATTTCGTTGTTTCATTTTTGCAGTTCCTCATGTCTACTGTCATGAGTTTCTCTTGGCCCTGAGATGATTTCACAGTTACTCAAACTCAGCTGCCAATTTCTTCTCCAAAATTAACCTCTTTGTAATCCGTTATTCTGACTGGATAAAGAGTTATACGAAGTCCTTTCAATGAGTTTTAAGCAAATATTAACTTCTGTAATCCATTCCATCCTGTTAACATAGAAATTTCTCCGAAATCTTCAATCCATTTGGATTGGATAATTGTCTTTTCCATCAGATGTTTTGATATTATCTTCAACATCTCTAAACTTCAATAAAAATTAACCCTCCATTTGTTAAATTTCAAAGCGCGTCCATGCATCCCTTTGATACAGATTAACAGGAGAAATGTGTATAACACCTTGTTCAATTTTGAACTTATAGTTGTGCTACTGAATTGACGTCTTCACTGCGCCTCAGATTGTTCTAAGTATAATTTCTTTCAGAATACTTTTTCTGCTTATTAATTGGGAACAATGAGCTTCTTCCCGATGACTTCAATGAATCAGTCCATTTCCAATCGTCTTCAATAAATATCTTTTGACTCTCAAAATATAACTTCGTTTTCTAAACGTGTATGAAAAGTCAACTCATTCTCAATTTCCACTATTTATTATTCATCCATTCATTCATTAATCTGGTCTCTAACGGGCTCAATCAATCTAAGTCCGGAGCACTTAGACCGCTTGATTGGGTCCATTGTGCACTCCTTGATACCAAAATCAGTCCAGCAAGCCCAAGGCCGTGCCAAAAGCTAAGATTTTGCATGGACTGATATCTCTTATTGCTTCAAGCGGCATATGTGTACTGCCGAGGTGTCGTGGACCCGAGAGAAGCCAGTACTGGACATTCTGCTGGGATATGAGAAGCAGTTTCATCCACCTCCCCAGATCTACTACAAATTGAGTCTGCGACAATGCCCATTGTGTGTAGATGTTTATTCAGATGACAGTGTCCTGTCAGGAGCCCTGTCACCAGTTTTAGGCCTCTCCTGCTCATAGAGAGTATTGTTATAGAGAGTTTAGGCAAGAATTCCCTGATGTAGAGCTTTGCCCACCTCATGCCTGTGAAACCACGCCAGATCCAAAGCCACTGTCTGTCCAGTAGCTCCTTGAGAGCGTAGAGCCCAGTGGTCGAAGAAATTCCGATCGTGGAATCGGGGCCAGGGGCGCTCAAGGAGCTGCGTTTGGCCAATTCATCGGCCACTTCGTTCCCCTTCACACCAGAATGGGCAGGTACCCACACTAGCTGGAGTTTGTTCCTTCTGGCTGGTTCAACCAGAGTTTCCCTGCACTCCAAGATAAGCCTAGAAGTCATTATGTGGGCGCAAAGTGCGCCCAGGGCCGCTCGGCTGTCAGTACAGATGTAAATCCGTCTACCTCGGTAGTTTAATCTAAGGTTTTCCAGGCCACATGTCCGTATTGCACAGACCTCAGCCTGGAAAACGGTTACGTGGCCACCTAGGGAAACTGAAATCTCCCTTCTGGGTGTACGCGAGTAGACTCCGGCTCCACTAGACTCGCCAGTCTGAGACCCGTCCGTGAACCACACGAGTCCCCCTGGCGGGAGCGGCCCAGAGTCTTTGTTCTCCCAGTCCGTCCTCTGGGCTATGAGAATGTCTGGTGTTTGAAACCTGACAGCAGGCGCTATTGCATCCTGCCTCTGTTGGAGGATCGGGCAGTTCTCGGCTGCCCAATCCCAGATATTGCCGTGACAGCGACGCATAGACGCACCGTCCCACTGGCCCAGACCAGCCAACCGATACGTCGTACCCGCAGCCACTGTTTTGATATGGAGTTGTACAGGAACGATCCCCACCAGAACCTCCAGAGCCCTGGTGGGCGCGGTTCTCATAGCCCCCGTTATCCCCACGCAGACAAGTCGTTGAGCCTTGTCCAGCGCCAGACGGGACAAAGCCGTTTCTGTCGCCGGCCACCACACAACGGCTGCGTAGATTATGATTGGGCGGATCATGGCCGTGTAGATCCAGTGTAGGATCTGTGGCCGTAGACGTAGCGGTCCCAGTTTCCGTTTCCTCGTGAAAAGAACCGCTCCGGTCTTTTCAGGATTCACCCTGAGTCCCTCGACCTGGCACCAGCGGACAACGATAGCAAGCGCGGTGTTTTGCAGCTCGCACAAGCTAGCCGGGTGTCTTCCGTGGGTCACAGCTGCCAAGTCGTCTGCGTGTGTTTGGGCGTAAAACCCAGCCTCATTTAGCTCGAACAACAAACTGTCCACCATCAGGCACCACAGGAGCGGAGACAGTACTCCTACCTGAGGGCACTCACGGGTGACATGCGACGCTGCCATTATGGTGCGCCGTTATCAGTCCCTGCGAGAGCATGGACACGATCCACCTGACCAAAGTGTGATCGATTCCATGTCTCTCTGCAACATGACACATGGACTCGAAGGAGGTATTGTCAAACGCACTTTCGATATCCAGGAAAACGCCTATGGCGCACTGTCCGAGACTAATAGCACCTTTGATCTGGGTAACCAGGTGATGAAGGGCCGTCCCGGTTGATTTGCCGGCCTGATAGGCGTACTGTCGACAGTGAAGCGGAAAATCCGTTAGAGCGCCGTCTTTGATATACCTATCGATCAGCCTCTCCAGCGCTTTCAAGAGTGAAGTCAGTTCTTCCCGCCTTAGGAATGGAAACGACTTTGACCGATCTCCAAAGCCTTGGTATAAAGGCAGAAGCAATACAAAATCGGATTATCCGGACCACCGGGATGGTGATAAGCTCCAAGCCCTCTTGTAAGAGAGCCATGAAGACTCCATCCTCACCCGGTTATTTGTAGGGCGCAAAGCTCGAGCTGACCCAGCGCACTCTTTCATAGCTTGCCACATTCGAGGCCATCCTGTAGTCAATCACTCTCGCGTTGACAGGGAAGTCCTCGGGTGGTGTGACTATAAGGTTGTCATCAGACCCGGGGAAATGCACCGACATTAGATGTCGTAGCGGTTCGTCCGGGGACTCTAAAGGGCTCTCAATTTGTAGGATATAATATCATTTGCCTAGGGTAAACAATATTCCAGGATATGTTTAATGTGGATTGAAACAATTTCAATAATTACAGAAATACTGACAATTCAATCCGATTTCACGCCACAACAGTCAGAGTTTTGTTCCTATTTGGTATGTGTATATTTCCCTCGTGGCTCGAATATGATAAATACATTGCATTTCCGTCTTCATGAAAGATTTGATCAGTTTTGATATCACAAGAACATAGAAAATAATGGATTATACATCCAAGTCATGAGACGTATTCTGGTGTTTTGAGGGTATACGTCAAGTGAGGAGGTTAGTTTGATTGATTATTTTTCCGACCCAAATATCGACCAATAAAATTGCACCATTCGACGTCACGTGGTACAACCTACATGGAATTATACTGATTATTTTTCCGTCCCAAATATCGACCAATAGAATTGCACCATTCGACGTCACGTGGTACAACCTACATGGAATTATACTGAATATTTTTTGAATATTTTCTCTGGTAGTTGCTATATATAAAACTTCAAACTGACAGATAGAATTCTGTCCACCATCGATAAAAAAGTCAAAGGAAATGTTCATTTGGGACGGAAAAATAATCCTCCGAATACCACACGAGCTTCAAAATTATCTGGCATTTCCCTCAAGGTTCCCTGCAAACAAATAAAGTCGTCAAGTTTTTCAGGAAAAATCACTCGCGCTTTGCGCTCGTGATTTTGTAACCTGAAAAACTTGACTCCTTCATTTGTTTGCAACGAACCTATCTGGAAATACCCGATAATTTTGAAGCTCTTGTGGTATTATATATGATAATTTTTTGAAAATTTTCTCTGGTAGTTGATATATATAAAAAACAAAACATGATCCAGTCAAATTAACCACACTTCAAACTGACAGGTTGAATTCTGTCCACCATCGATAAAAAAGTCAAAGGAAATGTTCATTTGGGACGGCCAGTCAAATTAACCACACTTTAAACTGACAGGTTGAATTCTGTCCACCATCGATAAAAAAGTCAAAGGAAATGTTCATTTGGGACGGAAAAATAATCCCCCGAATACCACACGAGCTTCAAAATTATCTGGCATTTCCCTCAAGGTTCCCTGCAAACAAATAAAGTCGTCAAGTTTTTCAGGAAAAATCACTCGCGCTTCGCGCTCGTGATTTTTTAACCTGAAAAACTTGACTCCTTCATTTATTTGCAACGAACCTATCGGGAAATACCCGATAATTTTGAAGCTCTTGTGGTATTATATATGAATATTTTCGTTTGCTTGAGTGGTATTCGTTACGAATATATAATGAATGGAACCATAATAATAAATTATTATATGTTGAGAATTGATCAATTGACAGCTGACCCGACCTATCCCAATCTTGACCATATCCTAACTTCACACTTTACTTTTGTTTTATATAGAGTCAAAGTTGGCAATTATGAATTCTGATAATTTTTGTGTGTCATCCTTCTGTTATAAATTAATAAACTGAACAATTGTCAAATCTGGACTTTATCTTTCCTCAACAAAGAACCCAAAATCCACTCAAATTAACAACAGGTTAGGGGCCCAGGGCAGCTGTGAAAGGGTTTCTTCGAAAGTCAGGATGGGAAAGCGATGGAAAGTCGAGAAAAGCAGCCCAGAACGTCAGAACCGGCACGGCCGAAATAACTTACAAATCAGTGACATGGGAGCAGCCATCGCACAGCAAGACAACATTGATCAACGTACACGCAAGTAGCTGTAAGTCAGAAAATCGCCACGAAAGATTGAAAATTCATTTTGTTTAATTTAAAAATTGTCAGAAGTCAGTCGAATTGTAAAATTTTGAGCAAAATGGACACTGTAAAATCTCAATTGGAAATGTTGAATGAAGATAGTCAGGGAAATGTCAATTTTATTTCATGGCGATTTAAATTAAACCCAGCATTTAAGAATAAGGACTTGTACGACATTGTAACAGGTGTAAAGCCCAGGCCAGCAAGTGCTGCGTCAGAAGGAAACGTTTCAGCTTGGATAAAAAAAGATGTCGAAGCTCAAACGTTGATAGGTTTAAATGTAAACAGTAAGATTGCGAACAAAATTGCAAATTGTAAAACTGCCAAAGATATGATTGATAAATTAGTTAGTTTATATGGCACAAAGACTGATGTAACTTTAGAAACGTCCCGAATTAAGTTCTTTACTTTTGAGTATGATAAAAGCAAGTCAGCAGTAGAGAATTGTATGGAGATTTTGGATCTTGGCGAAGAAGTGTCAACTGAAAATGATCCAATAAGGGAAAGTTGGGTCATGACGAGAATATTGAGTGTGCTACCGCCAAGACTGGTACATTTCAGAACATCCTGGAACAACGTGACCGGACCAACAAAGAACATAGAAACTCTCATCGAACGTTTGAGACTTGAGGATGAGCAGCTTAAGGAAAAGACGACAAATGCAGAGGACAGCACCAGCAACGCTCTCATGGCAAAACGTGAGAAACAGAGACAGTCGTCAAATAGCAAGCAGGACAAGTTATCGTTCGCATGTTACAAATGTGGGAAGAAAGGCGACGTGATCAAGGAGTGAGGAGGAAAAGCGTGTCAGAAATACATTGACTACTGCAAGAAGAAATATTCATGTAACATTTGCAAAATAAAAAGGACATTTCGCAAAGGATTGCGAATCCCGAGAAGAAGCAAACAAGTCAGGAAACGGAAAATCACAAAGGAAGGCATTTTTGACCACAGCCCTCTCGATGGTGGACAACGACATCTCGAAGGACAGGGCAACTCCATGGTATCAAGACTGTGGAGCCAGCCAACACATGACGTCTCATCGAGAGTGGTTTGTACAGCTTGTCGAGCTGGACGTACCCATTCCAATTGTGATTGGAGACTCAACAAGGCTAGATGGCGTTGCAGTCGGAGCATTGAGATGGAGGCGTTTGATGGTCAAAAGTGGTATCCAGTGGTACTTGAGGATGTCATTTACGTGCCAAATCTCAACTTTAATCTTTTTTCTGTAAGTCAGATGCTAGACAAGAAACATGTACAGAAGGCAAACGGAAACGAGTCAACATTCTACAGTCAAGATGGCAGGGAAATTGTGGCAATGGCAAAGCGCAAAGGAAATTTCTACAAAATGATGCTCAGGAGAGAAGAAGAGATAATTTTGATGGCCCTGTAGATCAAAGTTTGGTACGAAAGACTCGCCCATCAAAATGTGAAGTATGTGAGGGACATACTGAAAAGGGAAGGAATTAAATACATTGATGACTGGAATGATTATGTATGCATGGGGTGCTCATATGACAAGCATCATCGATCCTCACACCCAACCAATCCCAAGACAGCCCAGCAGCCATTAGATCTCGTACACGTCGATACCGGCGAGATGAACATTCCATCGTTGGGAGGAGCCAAGTATTGGCTCAAGTTTAAGGATGATTTCACACACTACCGAAGCTGTTACTTTATGAAGACGAAAAGTGAGGCATCAGAGAAGATTGAAAGCTATCTGAGACTTGTTGAAAATCAGCTAGGAAGAAGAGTGCTTCACAGAATGCCTAAATTTGCTCCCAAATCCATTTGTGCGTTTTTACCGTATTTGCAGGCGTTAAAGATTCAATTGATTCGTTTATTCCCAGATCTGAAGCTTTTCCGGAGCGATTTATTGCGATTTTAATTGACGTTTGTCAATAAATACAAACCTTTGTCATTATGACATTTATGAAATCACGGCTCTAGATTCAAATTATTATTCATTATTTTTGCTTTGTTCGACCAACTGAGAAACCGAAGTGATTTAGCCACGTCCGTTAAGAGTATATTCATTCATTTATACATGGTAACTATGTGAAATTTGTGATTGCTATTGGTCCAATTTATGATGAATTATATAATTCGACAAAAAATTCCTTCTTGACAAAATTCCCAATATCTATCTGTGGGAAGTCATCCCAAAACTGATTCTTACTCAATGTCAGAAATGTCATGCCCACAGTTGCTGTACTTCATAGTTATATGAGGAGGCTTATTCTATTTCACTTTAATTTTTTTTCGGTTCCTTAATGACAGAAGAATTCTCGAAAAAATTAGGCGTCAGGAAATACCTCATTAGGCAAAGATAAGTTGTGCACATCTCTCAATTGCATGAACTTCCGTTAGAGTGATAGTGGATTATTTACCCATGGGTTCGGAGTATTTGATTTTGGACTCAAAGACTCCGGGTCCTGTACCTTCTGCAGTTCCTCTCCTAATAGGGTGAGTTTTCTCTCAGGTACACTCTTCTTCATTTCCAAGTTTGGTATGGATGTGCTGTGTACACACGAACACCTTGGCTATGTCATTTCTTGGTGCCATGAGTATTGGGTGTTTCATCTCCAGAGAGATATTGTTCTTTCACCAAAGTTTGATACCTCCCTGAGATTCTTCTTTGCTTATATTCAAGAATAATATTCGTCACCGTCCTACGTATTGTAGTATAGGAATCTTCCATCCCTATACACTATACACAGTATGGCTATATGGAAGGAGGTAATTCCCAGTATTTTCTCCATGCTAGTTTCGAGCCCCCGTTATGCATATGCATGCGAACCTTGATTCTTACTTAATTCCAAGTATTTGGTAATTTGCATGGTTTTATCGTGCTTCTAGATATAATGCTACTTTCAATTTTTCTGATTTGAACTCGACCTAGAGCATCATGTTTGTTTGTTTATTATATATCAAATAAATTCTATATCAATATTCATGAATTACATATAAAAATTCTCGGGAAATAGGTCACAATAACACTTTGTTTTAACTATTTGTCTTTACGTACGTTTCGGTCTCACGACCATCATCAGAAGACTCACTATGTCTAAAAAGGGGGGTTTATTAAAACTAATTATAGCACAAGCGTCCAAATCGCACAATTTAACTTCAATTAATTAATTTCTTTTAATTGAAGTTAAATTGTGCGATTTGGACGCTTGTGCTATAATTAGTTTTAATAAACCCCCCTTTTTAGACATAGTGTTATTGTGACCTATTTCCCGAGAATTTTTATATATAATTCATACTGGGTCAAGAATCTTATTAATATTCATGAAGGATAATTAGTCCTCCCTTATAGAAAATTCAGATAACAGCAATTTTGTTGAATATGATGTGCCCCCCAAGTCATATCGTGAGAAGACCCCAAGGTTCCATCTTTCACCCTAAATAGACTGTAGTTCGGGCAAGACGGAATTAAATTTATTATAACACACAGTTCTACATAGCGCAATTCTGACTCGTTCTGTATTCATCCTTGGAATATATTACACATTTAGGATTTATAAAATGGAAATGTGATGAGCTATTCCAAACATTTTGCATGTTCAGTTACGTACCACAAAGTTTCTTGTAATTGGAAACTTTTTTATAAACCCGGTACCGAAGAAATATTCCAAGAATTTGATGAATAAACATAAAACGGAATAAATGCGGAACTAATTTGTAATGTCAGAATTGAGGTGAATTTCGAAAGTAAACCAGCTAGTTGATTCACCCGGCATCGGCACCATAAAACATATTTTGAAAGAGACTTTCACAACACGTTCCTATGATCTTTGGTAGAAATATTTTTCATAATGTGATCTCAGATACAGAGTTCAGCGATGTTCAAGAATACATGTTATACAACATTATACGTTGTGATTTAGGTTCTCATGATTGTGTTGATCACAATTCTATATCTATTTGGTCGAGTGACTCCCATAATGATTAAAGCATATGTACCTACACGTTATTGCCGAGACATTCCTCCAAATGCACAAATTCCTCCTGCCAATTGGTTAATCTATCTATGATAATGTTCAATATATCCGGATATTACGTTTATAGGAAAAATGATTCGATTCTACTTCTCTCATTTTTTTCGGTAGCAAAATTAATAGCTTTCGGTCACTTCTGTTGGTTGAAGATATGTTTGTAGGGACAGAAGATACATTGGAAATAACATGGACTCAGCTAATTGTACTATATATTGAAATTGATTTCAAATGGTCTATATAGTGTTTTTCACAACTGACACCTGCTGTCAGGTTTACTTTCCAAATTATTCACACTATAATAATAACCTTGTTTCACACTGATACCTGGTGTTACAAGAACTATCAATATTTTTCATAAAGTTCACATAAAATGAGCTGTGACGTCACATCGATGACGTCACTTGAATCTGAAAATTAGTTATTTCGGACACTTTTGCAGGTTGAATATATACGTGTGTATTCATAAACATATAAACAATGCTGTCATTATGGTTCAATAATATAGGCGCTATAATTCGATTTGAAAAACTGAAGATGGGTGTCAAAAATTTCACTTGAACTGAGGCTACAGCGTCCAAAAACATTGCAATTCTTATCTTTATCATTTGAGAGCGATTTGCGAAATTCCGAATCCACACAGCCACAGTTTTTACGCACACACGCATAAACAAACAAACGCACTCACACACAGTAATCATCTCAAAAGTAAGCTAGATCGATTCAGGAAGGCTCAACAGAAACTTTTTATACCGATTATAATACTTCCCTTATACTACGTATAGTGAGAGAATCAATTTGTACCGTGAATTTTCTCAGCTGTCATCATCTTCCCTCATACCCATTATCAATGTTACACTGACATTTTTATCCTTAATGTGGATTCATTTGGATTGACAGGTCCATTGGTCAGAATATTAATATTTAATAGGGACATGTATGTTTCACTTTACTATATTATATACATTTCTTATCACTCTCTTGGTATGAGCCAATTTACAGACAAAATGTATCATTCCAATCCAGAACAATTCAATACAATACTGAAATCGAATGATTCATGAATAAATTAAAAAATGCGAGTTTCCAATGTGCAAGTTGTGGTGGCGTATGTATGACTGTGCTATAAGTTTCACTTTTCAATATTTACCGGTCCACTCAAGGCTGGCAGGATTCTTGCGAGCAAATTCCCAGAGAAAATCCCAGCTCCTTTCTGAAATTACAATAATCAAATTAGAGAATTATCGTAAATATAATATAAACAAATAATCAAGACATAGAAGAGATATATCTTCATTCAATTTGTTCTAGTTTAACTTATTCTTCCAATAATAATGTTGGGTGTACGCGTGTACCCAATGTTAGATTACTTCAGTCGTTCTTTCATTCGTTTCACCGCTTCGTACTTTTTATCTCCGGTCCGTACTTAAATTGTATAGAACAGCTGCTCCAGATGAATGTGATATTATACTAAAACTTTTCTTGTAGGTATTATTATATGTGTGAAGTAGTACTGTGTAAAACCCATACTCACTTCGACTTGGCAACATTGCGCGCTTCTAATTTAAAACTTCTCACACATGCTTTACATGAATAGAAAATGTAATACCGAATACTACATTATAGGACATTTCACTCTTTAACTGAATGCAATTTGTTTGTACCACTATTAATTTTCGAGTAGCATCCTGATGGAACCATATATTATACAGCTTAAACGAAATAGCACAATTAATGTAATGTAATTTCGATTACATTGTTGCGTAAGGAGGATTTAGCCTAACTGTACAACGATGAAACTTTCAATGTGCATTACTGAAGATGTAAGCTTCTATTTTATATAGAATAGACAATAGGGCACCAACGAGACAGCATACTTAGAAAAATAAAAACTGAAATTTCTTTACATTAAATAATTTTTTGCGTAAGGGCTCATTCTGCCTCTCTGTGTAATGATGAAACCTTCAATATACATTCCTGATGATGTTGGCTTCAATTTCATATTATACACAATACGGCACAAACGAGATAGCATACTTAGAAAAAACAAAGCAGAGACTTCTCATGGATAAAATTTTTTTTTCCAATTTCGTTCTGCTTAAGAACCCATTCAGCTTCACGGTGCAATGATGAAAATTCTGGTGGACGTTCCTGATGATGTTAGCTTCAATTTGATACTATACAGAATACCGCACAAACGAGATAGCATACTCAGAAAAACTAAACTGGGACTTCTCATATATTTTTAATTGTTTTGAACTTCTTTTTGCGTAAGGACCCATTCAGCCTGTCTGTGCAATGATGAGACATGTAGTGTACAATCCTAAATATGTTAGCTTCAATTTGAAACTATACACAATACGGCACAAACAATAAAAACTGCAACTGGATTAACTTTTTTTTTCATATTCTTTCTACATGAGAAGTCTCAGTCTCAATTTTTTCTAAGCAAGCTATCTTGTTTGTGCCATATTGTGAATATTATCAAATTGGAGCCTACATCATCAGGAATGTATACTGCAAGTTTCATCATTGAACACAGAGGATGAATGGTTCCTCACGCAAAAGGAAATTGGAAAAAATTAAAAATGTGTGAGAAGTCTCAGTTTTTATTTTTCTGAGTTATCTATCTCATTTGTGTCGTGTCGAATATAGTTTCAGATTGGAGCTTACATCATTAGGAATTTACATTCGTAGTTCGTTCATTGCACAGAGAGGCTGAATGGTTCCTTAGGCAAGAAAAAATTTAACAAAATAAAATGTATGAGAAGTATCAGTTATTATGTGAATGAAAGCTCACATCTTCAGTAATGAACATTGAAGCTTTCATCGTTGTACAGAGAGGAGGAATCGTTCTTACGCAACAACGTAATCGAAATGGAGTAAAATCTATTAGCATTGTCAGATATTATTCTTTCCAATTATGCTATTCCGCTTGAGTCGTATAATGTATGGTTTCATCAGGATGCTACTCAAAAATCAATAGTGGTACAATTATTCAATTAGAGAGTAATATGTTCTATAATGAAGTATTCAGTATTACATTTCCTATTTATGTAAAAAATGTGTGAGAAGCTTCAAGTTGAAAGCGAGCAGTGATACCAAGTCGAAGTAAGGCTGGGTTTTACACAGGCTCACTTCACACCATGGTATTATTCGCGTCCAGGATTTAGAGAGATCTATTCCAAGTTGAAACTATTTCCTTTGCAAAACGGACATTGAAAACTATATTAAATGGCAGTACCGTTAAACAATAATTTTCTTCGTTATTTTACAACTCTATGGTGTTGGATTGTATCATTCTGCTTGAGCACGAACGGTTCCATTACGGCGTATCGAAGAAAAAGTAGGAGAAATGAATGAAGTAAAAGCTACTGAAAAGTTAATTTATCTTTCTACTTGTTCCAGCGGATCCCTCTCTGTTTCCGTGAATGTATTTTAATGCTTGTTTTTACACATAACTGACTTCCGCCAAAGTGCTCAACTTTCGATATTGCTCGATAGTACATACAACTGATAATACCTTAATTTACGTATCAGTAATGATTCTTGATCCAGGTATGAATTATATGTAAATTTTCGGGAGATAGGTCACCGTAACACATATGCTTAATATTTTGGTCATATCAAAGCACAGTTTGTAATACGGCTGAAGACCTGAAACCAAAATATAACGTTCAAGTATCCACTTTCGAACCAGATGTTGAAGACTTATGACGTAACAAAAAAAGGTTGTCAGACCTTATTAGAAATATTGATATTTGAGCATTCTACCTAAAATTTACTTTTAACTTTATAAAGACGCATGTAGGTATTTCAAAGGGTTTTATTCAAATAAATCATAAATCTGACTTGATGACGACGTGGGCATTTTTAGTAAAATTTACTTTTAACTTTATAAAGACGCATGTAGGTATTTGCAATGGTTTTATTCAAATGAATCATAAATCTGACTTGACGACGACGTGGGCATTTTTAGTTGAAATCAGTGAGATAAGGACGCGTTGTGATGATACAATTAGTTTTGAGAAATCACGTTTCAGACATCATCATCTTCTGATGATGGTCGTGAGACCGAAACGTACATAAAGACGAAAATGATGAGCATATGTGTTGGTGTCATATTTCACGAGAATTTATGTATAATTAATTTACGCATTCATTTCAAAGCTTCGAAGATACAATTTCAATGCATCTGGAAGAATCTGGACCTATTTGTGTTGGTGTGACAATGCATTTCAGCATGATGTATTTGTATAAATCTGTATGCACCGGTGTTATTCTCAATACTCCTTGTTGTGGGATATCAATATCATTTCGTTCTGATAAATCTAGGAGCTTCCAATATTGAACACAAATTACTTTTATATTCAATGCATGTTCTATTATTGAATTTTCAATATACTATTAATCAGATTATGATCGAAATTAACGTTAAATACTATAAGTTTTATGATATTTAGCTCATTTGATGGAGTTAAATATTACAACCCAGATAGCAATTAACAATAATTTTTAGCTACATATTACAAAACAAATATCTTGGAAAATCTTGGCTTCGGATGGATTCCGCATCACAATAGCACGACTTGATGTGACGTTTCGCCAATCATTATAGGTGGCATCTTCAGGGCAGGCCTGAGGCTTGAACTGAAACAAATATCTATTCACAATAATATGGACCACAATCTGATAGATAACAACCTATATTTTAGTAATCCGCATATCAGCTTTGAACAATCTGAGTTTTCAATCATTAGGTCAGCCCCATTGGTCATTCTCTCTTTAGCTTATCATGCTGTTGTAAATTCAAG
The DNA here is from genome assembly GCA_958510875.1 of Endomychus coccineus. Classification (NCBI taxonomy): domain Eukaryota; kingdom Metazoa; phylum Arthropoda; class Insecta; order Coleoptera; family Endomychidae; genus Endomychus; species Endomychus coccineus. The sequence goes on along the minus strand of OY294068.1, from coordinate 121,266,106 downwards.
TACCAGTCCTGAAGAAGCCACTTTGTAGAGACACATGTCGTGTTTTCTTTTACTTTCAAAATGAAAGCTTGTATTGGAATTTCTATACAAAATTTGGGTTGATTTGTATGTAGTGAAATTTGATACATACTGCGCCAGGTGGTTGTGCAACACCTTGAATGAAAGCACCTGCAATTCCTCCCAGAAAAGCGCCGAAATCAGATCCTCCACCATCTTCATCACCTCCCTGTAAAATTAATTGTATATAAAATAGAGTAGATTCACTGTTACTAGTGGTGTGTTCATGAAGATTCCATAAATATCTGCTTATGATGATGCAAATAATTACAACAACTCTGATTAGGGACAATGCAGGGTTAAGATAATTATGAAGTACTAAACATACTACTCACGGTCGATAATTTCAATCAATTATTTTGTAATGAAATGCAACGGTTTTCATAATATTTTCTGCAGAATGATTACTTCAGATTTACCATTGCTAAATTGCATTGATTGAGCTGTTGTTTTAGTGGTTTTAATGAAAGTGTCGTTAATCAATCTAATCACTTAATGCGCGTACTGTTTCTTTATTATCACTTGAGCACGTGTGAAATAACAGAATGTTTGCGTTGACATTCAGAAATATACACTGTGCTAGGTATGTTTCACCCCGGAATGACTTCCGAAGGTTCAAGATAATAGTAATTTTAACTAAATTACAAATATATTTATATTTGTATGTGTGGTATGTTTCGGATGCTGTTTCAATTGAACTCTACAATGAATGACTCAATAACTGATTTTTATATGATCTAATAACTATAGGAGTATTTGAAATTATTATTTCATTATTTACGTGATTTTGGGCACAGTTAATTGGAATCATAATATGTGATAACTTCACAAGATAATAATGTATTACTTATTCCGCTACTCAGTAGCGACATCAGAATTCTTAATAATGAACTTTGAAATATATCAAACCAAAAAATCTATTTTTAGAGGGAACTCGTATCAAGAGCATCAACTCAACTATTCCAGGGTTAAATAACGAGCACTCATTCGCTATATATCACAAACATACCATGTACAATAATCATATTACCTTAGTTCAAGAAATTGCTTTTATGTTTACGATATTGAGAGGTACTTGATAACCATGTAAAAGTCGAAACCGGTCGTGCTTATTGAAAAATAAAGTCTCTTGTGGAAATTAGACAAGAAATAGTTTTATCTCATTTTATGCATGATATTGCTATGGATATTTTTGATTTCAAATAATAAATAAAATTAAAATTAATTCAATCAATGATGATTACTGTAATGGAACCAAGTTTCATCCATCATGTAGTATCCTAGAAATTACACTTGATTGTTTCCATTTAATAACTCCTTCTGGATGGTGAACAATTATATATAGTATTTAATAATGAACAATTCACTTCTTTGATATTTACAGTAAAAGTAATTTGGTTTCTTCAGATCGACCAGTAACACCGTAGCAAATAGTTAGCTATTCTCAGATATAGATGACGTTAGATGTCAGTTTGACGTTTTTGAAAATGGGGCATTTCACCTCGACAGAGATATCGACTGGAGATCAATCGTTCCGCTGAAGAGCTTGAGCTAGCGAAACATTCATACGCAACTATTAGCTGCAGTATTACTCGTCGATCTGTGGAAATTGCATAAAGATTCTTATGCGAAAGTATATTTTGTTTCATTCGCTCATTATTCATTCGAATGAAATTATAAATTAATAGCTACACGACGATATGCAATAATTGAAGTAGTAACACCTTAATGAATCTATACCGTTGATAAAAGATATAAGAATGGATATGAGTGGTTCCCTGATGGTGAAAATGGTATTCTACAAGCTTTTATGAGAGTCAAAAGTATCAATTTTGACGCACCAATTGCTCACATCATTTATTTCAAAATTAAATTCCAATTGTTATTAGCTGAAATGGTCTTCATTTGCATTAACATTAATAATATAAATTCAATAAAATAATGAACCCTACTCACGGAAATAAGGATTCCACACATACATCGACATTTGAGCAATGAGAATAATACATTCATTCATGTTAGAAACAAATTTTATGAAATGGGAATATTATTTATTTACTTACTCCGAAAAAGCTTCTAAGTAGCTCTGTTAAGCCGTTGAAATCATAAGTCCCGTCGTCATTTTGCTGAAATTAAATAATAATTAAACAAGATAAGGAACAAACTACATATTTTCAGTCAAAAACTCTAGGTCTTACCGTACTCAAGCTTCCCAATAGCCCCGTTATAGCTTCTACATCCACACCACCATCAGGCTGGAAATTAAGAAATGTTCATCAACCGTTTTAAGTTCTATCAATGAATTGATTAGCCGCAGCTGCAAGATAATGTTGATATCTCATATATCAATTCAATGTCGAATGAATAGTTAGTAACACGCGAAACTGCAGTTGTAGCGGAAAAAAAAATTACGCGATATATTTCACTCCAGTTTGCGGATAACGACAAATCAAGATCCTCTTTGGACAAGGTTCAAAGAGGATCTTGATAACTACTATGTGCATATTGTCGAAATCGGCAAAATCATTGTAAAATTGATACATCACTGTTACTACTAATAAGAGTGGATGATTAGCTAGAGAGCAAGTGTGATTGTACCACATCAGCTCCAATATGATCCGTCTTACGAATGGTCAGATACGATGACAATAGCTTGAACTCAAAAAGCAAGCATAATATGATGATAATCGATTGGCCGCTGCCTGTTAACTTATATTTGTAGTATACTCTCACTATTATGCAACACTCAGTATAGCTCAGGTGTGAGGTGAGGATTGGCCGTACTGATACCACTTCATAATATCGTTGGCATATTCACATAGCGTTACAGATCCCTCAAGAGTGTACATCTTAATTTGACTATACCAAAAACATACTAAAATCATCTCAATTCACTTAGCTATTCATGTATCTCAATTTTTTTTGTAACATTTTGGATATCTTGTGTCTCTATTAAAAAAAAATCAAACCCTGCAGCTAAAACGCACATGAGAAGTATTCTGAGTTCTGATGATAATACCGATCGGAAAATTTGTACACGCTTATAACCGATTGGTTTCTGCACAACTAATATATTTTCGAAATGGCGACACTCTTGGTTAACTGGAAGTGAACATAACCTTCGTTATTTTGATCATAATGAAGATTCTTGACCCAGTATGAATTATATATAAAGATTCTCGGGAAACAGGTCACATTAACACTTTGTTTTATATTTTCGTCTTTACGCACATTTCGGTCTCACGACCATCATCAGAAGATTTATTATGTCAAAAAGGGTTCTTTGAAACTAATTATAGCACAAAGCGTCCATATCGCACAAATTTCAATCGAAAAAGCCCACGTCGTCGAAACGAACAGAACCACGAACAATCGAAATTGTACCGTCAATATTCCAAGTATAAAATATAACAAAAATCCACTATTCTTATAAAATACAAGCGCATGTTGGTATAGTCTCTCAACGACTGAAGATCAAAACTATTATGTTAAGTATCAACTCTCGAACCAGATGTAATGATTTATGAGGTATTTAAAAAAGGTTGCAGACCTGTATTGGAATATTAATTTTGAGCATTCTTCCTAAAATAAACTTTTAACATTATAAAGACGCATGTAGGAATTAGCAAGAGTTTTAATTAATTGAGTTAGTATGAATCTGACTTGATGCCTGTTTATCAGTCCTATGATTTACAGATTTGGAGTCACATTTTATGTGTTTCAGCTCCAGAAAAGATCTTTCATAATAATTGGTTTCCTTAGTTAGAATATTGACATTTTTGTAATCAAATTGATGGTTATAATCAGAGCAGTCTTTAGCAAGGGCGATGAAATTTTCTAAGTTTCATTTCTTGTGCTATACTTATGGCCATACATTCTTTTTTGTAAATATTATTCAGAGATTCCAGTATAAGTCCCATCGCAATCTAAACAATTCAATTTGTATACTGTGTGGGTTTGTTTATCTTTGGGTATTAAAGGTTTTAGATTTGAGAAAAATGTTTCAACACAAATAGTAGGTTTATGCGCGACATTTATATCATACTTTTTTGAACATTTTTTAATTTTCTCTGAAGTCTCCGGAATGTAAGGTAACGTTATATAATTATCTGTATTACCTTTAATGTTACTTATATATGATGTTCCATTATAGATTTTGTTTATTCTTCCTTTAATGATGTGATTGAAAAACATTTTTGGGTAGCCATTCATTTCCAATGTATTACGAACAATTTTCAAATTTTAGGGACGGTCCTCTGGGTGAGACAATTTAACCGCGCGATCTGTAAGGCGGTTCATCACACTTTTTTTATAAGCTGCTGGTGCAATGGAATTGAAATGAAGATAATGTTGAGACCAAACTCCTTTAGTAAATCACGAAGTTCTTATTTTTCCATCTGCATCATGCCTAATGTTCATATCTAGGAAATGTATGCTTTTGTTCACTTCTATTTCACGAGTAAATTGAAGTTTACAGTGGAAATTGTTAAATTTATTGATCACGTACTGAATTTTATCGTTGAGAACACACATAAGACAATCATCTACATACTGCTTAAAGAATACGGGTTGAAAATCTAATGAATTAATAACAGATTCCTCTAGGCATTCCATAACAAGGTTAGCGATAGTAGCTGGAATAGGAGATCCCATTGCTGTGCCAAATATTTGTTTGAAATATTGCTCACCGTATTGAAAATAAGTGCATTCTGAACTAAACTGTACTGCATTCATAAATTCAGATTGATCTAGAGGTGTGTAGTTTTTAATCTCTGCCCAACGTTTTTTGATGCTATTCAATGCCAAAACGACTGGTATTTGTGAATATACACACAGCTGGAGACATTCCCTCAGTTTATATTGCAGTTGTGGTTGACGTTTTGATGGTCTGTGGTCTATCATAGTGAGTGTCTATGATGACCAGCAAATATCAACCATTCACAGGGGTGGCGAAGTCGAGGTACACTCCGGTCCACGAAACAGTCGGTATTGGCCAAGGTTGCAAGTATGCATTTGATAGGCAACAATGCTGCCTTTGCACAGATCTAAATGGCTTCTTCACTGTTCATTGTTTTGACCAGAAAACCTTGTCACCAGCAGTTTCATGCGATAGACCTTCATGAAAATCGCTAATAATATGCTGGTGAAATTTCGTCGGAATGATGATTTATTCGCCATGGTACAGACAATTTTGAACAAACTCGAATTCGTTTCAACATCGAAAGTATGCTGCTACTTCTTGATTTTCTATCTTCCCCATGTTTTTTGGCCATCGGTCAGTTTTAATCATCCTGATCACTTCCTGGAGCGTTAGCAGGCATTTGTGGCTACTTGAATCTCTTGGAAGGTTATCGAAAGTGCTCTCACTGATTCAATGACATAGCAAACCTCCTTCAAGTTATTGAATGATTCTTGGTGTCTATTCTGCCAGTCGGATTTTACGCCGTTCATCCAATGGCTTCATCATTACTTCCATTGACTTGATAGATTCGCCGAATTATTTTACTTCCCTAATCTTATCAGAGTAATCTCGAATACTTTGATAGCCGACCAAGTGTCCCCAGAATGAGACAGACTTTACGCTGAAGTCGTATTACTTGATGTTGAGCTTGCAACCAAATGTTTGAATTAGTTCCAACGTCTTTCAATGTTGCTTTTTCACCAGTTAAACCCATGTCTTCGATGGATCTGAATATCATATCTACTATGGCTTGAAACTGTTCAGGTGTAGCTTTCATTTTTTGTTGAGGGCGATTCATTTGGAAAAGTTCAACGTTAGTGTTGATTGTCCTGACTTTCTTCGATTCATCATCTCAACTTGGAAAAAAGCATCAGACGTCAATCGTATTAAAAATCTTCTTTGTCTTGCGTTTCACGAGAGTAGGGACTTGTTTGGTTCGATTGCGTTGTTAAGGTCAGTTGAATAGTCTGCGCATAGGCATAACCGGCCATAATTTTTCTTGACAACAGATGCTGCACACTAGGAATATCTGAAGGGCTTCATGATGCCCAGATGTTGAGGACTATTGAATTCCATTAAATAGCAGCGTGTCTGAGAGGATTGATGAAAATCTCTAGTGTGCTTCTCGAGCCAAATCACCACTTCAATAAATTTAACTGCAGACAGCATCGATCGGAATTATTCACAAATCAAATAAATTTATCCATGGTATGGATTAATGTAGCAAACACTTTTTTTCATATCCGTTGATTTCGACATTGTAATTGGATAAGTCCATCAACGGAATGTTGTGTTAGTGCGCGTTGTGCTTGATAGCGCTGGTTCTCTTGAAATTATCCGATTTACCTTAGCAATGATTGGCATGACATGAGCGTTATAGAATAAGAGTTTCAGCATTGCTCCGTTAACGATTGGGTTGATAAATTCATGATCTGTGACTGCATTTATGTGAGCCATGACTTGATTTTTGTTCAAGTGTTGGGGTGATACCTTCCAGGTAACCTTGAAAGTCTTGAGCATGTCACAGAAACATGTCTTATGACCTGTTCGCTTGCATCCATCACATATATCATCCACTGATTTGCGCCACAACCTGGACATGGCGAAAATGGAGATCTTGTTCTTCGACCTTTAGGGCGAGTTTGGGCTGAAGATCCCATAGACATATGAGATTTGGTTTGGTTCACCACAAAAACAATCAATATCTGGAAAGTTTGGGGAAACGCTTAAGGAACCGTAAGTCCTCATAATCCAATTTTTCCATATGTAATACTAATTTTTTAAGTTTACCCAATGGATAATAATAACGTTCAATATAGATATTTATCTATGTTTTCCATTCATATATTCGATAGTTTTCTAATTATCATGATGACATTTCATTGACATTGAGTAAAATGAATTTTTTCGCATTTTTCTATGGAAATGAGATATGTCATGATTTTCAAGCTTCTTCTTATTGGGTTATTTATATAGTTGGACAATAAGTTATTTGAATCTAGAATTGATAAATTTCTCTGAATGTTAATAGAAAGTCATCATAGCTTGATAACTATCAAACATAGAGTATAGGGAACATTGTTTAAGATCGATGCGTAAGCCAATTCTCCGCCAAAAAAATTAGTTATGACTACTTAAACTTTCACAGAAGTTCTCCCTGATCCTTTTTCATGATGCTAGAAAATAATTCAAAAAGGAGAAGGTACAAACACAAAAATTTCGAAATATTGGTTAGACGGAGTATGGTAAAGATGCTGAAAAACTATTATGAATCAAAAATGCAAAAAAAAATTAGCTTCACATTCACTTCCGGTATAATCGGAAATGTCGTGATCTTAGAAATATTTTCATTGATTAACATATTTGCATTGATTAGCATATTTTCTTATGGCTGTGTACAAATTTCCATATTTGCATCATTAGAACTATTAGTGTGCAGGAACACCTGTATATTGATAATTATATAATTTTCGAAAATATTTCCGTTTTACGCTTAATTGTATACAAATGCATTAACCTTGATAATTGGTTCAATGTGAAAGGAAGGAATATTATTACTTTCCTTTTCAATTTAAACCAATTTACGATCATCATGAAAGAGGAACTGCGTATAATTTGTTATTCAGTTGAACATTCGTCGAAATATTCATTAGCATTTCAACGTTATCAAACGACCGCATATAGAATAAATTAGGTAGATTCACGGATGTATTTTTATGAGTCAAGTATAATAAAAATTCGATGCCTGATTCTATTTCCTGTTCATGTAACATGTTGCATCCGTTTGTAAAATTAAGGCAGACATCTCATTATATAACAGATAAATTAATTAATAATGATTCTTGACCCAGGTATGAATTATATATAAAATTCTCGGGAACCAGGTCACACTGACACATATGCTTATTATTTTTGTCTTCACCTACGTTTCGGTCTCACGACCATCATCAGAAGACATCAAGGTGTCCTTATTGCACTTATTTCAATTAAGAATGCCCACGTCGCCAAAACGAGCAGAAACATGAATAATCGGAATTATATTATGACATATTAAGTATATAAATTGAGAATCCGCTCTATAAACATATTGAATCACAGTCTGTAATATGACTAAGGAGCTGAACTAGGAATATAACTTTCGAGGATCCACTTACTAACCAGATGTTGGAAATTTATGAGGTGATAGAAAAAGGATGTCAGACCTTTTTAAAACTATTGCAATTGAGCATTCTACCTAAAATATACGTTTAACATTATAAAGACGCATGTAGGAATTAGCAATGGTTTTAATTAATTAAATAAGTATAAATCTGACTTAATGACTGAATATCTATTCTATGACTTACAGACTTGGAGTCACGTCTTATGTGAATCACCTCCAGAATAGATCTTTCATAATAATTGATTTCCTTAGTTGAAATATTAATATTTTTGTCATCGACATGATGGTTATGATCCGAAACCGAAACGTACGTGAAGACGAAAATAATAAGCATATGTGGTAGTGTAACCTATTTCCCGAGAATTTTATATATAATAAAAATGAATTGAAGGAAGAAAACTCACCCTACTCAACCCTCCTAGAAAAGCCGAAATGAGTCCGGTTATCATATTCTGATCTTCCTCGCTACTTTCTTCATTATCGTTTCCTGCTTCTTGTTTCGCCATATCATCATTAATTTTCATATCTTCAGCTATGTCATTACCTTGTTGTCTCGAAGTCCTATTCACTAGGCTTGTGTCATTGATGCTTGTGAAATTAAAATCAGAAATGGGATCAAGTTTGTCAAGAACCATGGATTGCGTTACATTTTCCATTAATGTTTCCAAACGTAGTGTGGTCAAATTAGTAATTGGTCTTGAAGTCATTCCAAATATTTTATCTATGGATGATGGGATTGTATCCTACAATAAAAATTACTCATGAAAGATATTTAACCTAACTGTTGTCAGCGGGCTACATTGAGCAAATACATGTAGGAATAGGTGAGGACGTTGGTTTGGCCGCCGGGTGTCATTTCACGAGCAAATGATTGGAAATGGCTAAATACGTGAATGAATGTCAAATTATACTCTATGTGAAGGCGAATTAAAATTGACAAGGATATCTATGTTCTATTGGTCTACCACAGAAATTGTAATACTGTCAATGTATCGGCTGTCTCTCACGTAAACGTTTGAACTGTTATGACGATCGATCTATCTACGGAACTAACTGCCATGTAAATTATACGTGTTTTGTTACAACTATAGGCTTAGATTATGTTTAATATTCAAATGGCCTTTCCATTTCACTTTGAACAACGTTTACGCTTTCTTTTGTAATCAAAGTTCTCAAATCGAAAAACCGGGAGAAGGCAGTGGTTGAGTTGAGTTTTAGACACTATTTTTTAATACGGTTTTGGACTATTAATTCAGAATTTTTATTTCGAACCACCTCAGCCAGAATTATCCGGTTAATCTTCGGCAACATTTGTGGCGACCCTGACAGGATCCTGGTGAATATAGTACGAACGAAACATAAGAATAATTGAGTGAAATAACATGAATAGTCAGTGTCTAGACATTTGGAGTATCGTAATATTGGATTACTCAAAATGGATATTGAGAAAAAGACTCGGTAGGTGATTCGTGCGAGTTTTACAAAACAAGCAAGTGAACTTCTGGTCGTTAGTGATGAAGAACTGTCGTGGGAGTGGTTGAAGTCCAAGTGGGACAGTTTAAGAGGATGTGAGAATGAAATCTACAATTTGATGCTTGAGGAACATACTACGAAGGAACAGTTGTTGTCAGATATGAATCAATTTGAAGTTTATTCGAAAAGGTTTAATGGAATCAGATTAGGTACGTGTGCATAAGTTCCTGGATGAACCTCTAGCTGAACATGATAATGACAGAAGTGAAGTTGGAGATAGGGAAACACCAAAAGGTAACCGAAAATTCCAGTTACCTCAAATTCAATTCAGGTAATATTACGTTAATATTCATAATTGATTAACTTTTAAGTTTAAGAAGGTTCACTTCGATTCGGTTTGGCAACGATCCCCATATAATTCGAGCTGTAATTTGAACAATGAAAATATTGACTCAGATGACCAAAATAGATAAATGAACAAAGAATAGACTTGGTTAGTAATGGTTTCTTCTAAGCTGAGAATGAGAATTCTAGATCGGTTAGGTCCATTACTGATAAGGAAAGTTTCAATCAGTACCAGCGAGAATTATAACCGCCATCGGCTTAGTCAATATCAGGTATATGTTTTGCTCTGAAAATCACAGCGTACAATGTTCAAAAGTACAGAATATGACTTTCAAAGAACGCAAAATTATTCTGATGGAGAAAAAGGCGTGTTTCAAATGTTTAAAAATTGGACATTCGTCACGTTAGAGTTGGACACGTTTAAAATATTCAGTATGTGTTTATCAACAGGCACCGTTGATATGTCAACATTTGATGATCAAAAAACAATGAAGGTTCAAGAAGATGTGGTAAAAGTAAATGCCATGACAAATCAAACTAGCAAGTATGTATACCTTCAGACTTTGAGAATAAATGTTTGAGGTGCGAATGGAGCAAGGTTTATAATTATAAGGGCATTAATTGATACAAGCAATGAAAGAAGTTCTATTTTCACTTCTTCGTCGTTAAACGTGGAACTCAAAAGGGCAGAAAAAATTATTCATTGGTTATTTGGAGGTACTGAAATAGAAAACATGCATTATTGTTATGACATTACAATTTTTGATATCAATTACGGTTATTCTTCTGAAGCATTAGATCAATGAAATATCACCAGTATCTTATGGTCCTTGGATACAAGAGTTAACGTTCCTCAATGTGGCAGTTTCTGATGAACACCGCCAAGGTCCTATTGGAATACAACTTGGTGCAAATGTGTTGGGTATGTTGTACACAGGAAAACGACAGTGTGACCTATCTCAAAATCTCATAGTTTGACTGTTACAATGTCTATACTTGTAAACCTTTCCAATGGAGAGTTGTGGCAGTTTGATGTTCATGAGAACCATTGAAAAAAAAGCATGAGATGGCTATGGCAGCAAAAGAACTTTTCAATGAAACCATAATAATGGATCAAGAGCGTACTTATGAGGTTATGTTACCATGGATTTCTGATCATCCTGCTCTACCTACAAATTACGCGATTGCTAGAGGCAAACCAGGAAATACACTAGAAAAACTTGATGAAACCAAACATATCCTTGAAATATTCGGAAGTATCCAAAGAGTGGGACAATTGAAAGATAATTGGAAAAACTCATGTTGATCACATTCAAGGACGTTTTTACCTCTTCGGCCAGTTATGAAAGAGGGATCGACAACGGCGGTCAGACTTGTATTTGACTGCACATGAGAAAGATGGACCCTCTCTCAACCGATGTTTTGAAGAAGGGAAAAACTTAATCGAAAAATCCCTATCATCCTGAATACATTTCGAGAGCATGAGATAGGAGTTATTTCAGATATCTAAAAGGCATTCTTGCAAATCAGTGTTAATCCAAGGGATCAACAGTTCCTGAAGCTGTTGAGGATATACGAACAAGAACAGGAAGTAGTTTGAAGAAACCGTAGAGAAGTTTTCGGTATCAATTGTAGTCCCTTTTTGCTTGGTGCTACAATAGATCATCGCTTATCAAAATGCATGGATAATGGTTTTGTGCCAGGATGTGAATATTCCAAGGAAATTATAGGAAAACTTAAAATAAGTTATAAGTGGACAATACCAAGTCAAGATGTTCTGAATACATTCGTGAATCAGTGCAGGCAATGAAAGAAACACATTTCGAGCTCAGAGGATGGGAGTTTTCCGGAGGTTCTGGTGGTCGAGAGAGTTGTGTGTCTGTCCTTGGACTGAAATGGTTTCCTAATAAAGACGTGTTGACTATTTACCTTGATTTGTTCAAGGCGGAGATAGAATACATGATCGTGATTAAGAGTAAACTGTTAAGTATGGAACAAATGTTGTTTGACTTCATAGGATTTACAAGCCCTGCTACCTCACGAACGAAATTATGGTTACAGAAGCTGTGAGAAGAAAACATATCTTGGGATACTGAAGTAGATATTTTCAAGACCTGGTGCAAAAGCATGGATCTGTTTATTTGTCTGTGCTGTTTATTGCTACGTGCATATTGAATTGACTTTATCGTTATCTACTAATGAGTTTTCAAAAGTTTCAAAACGTTTCATAGCACGGCGTGGTAAGCCGAAAGCAATGTATTGTGATATAGGAACTAACTTACAGGGAATTGGAAACGGGCTCAGAATTCTAAAGTGGGACGATATTCAGCATGAAACGTCGGGCAATGTATTGTATGGAAATTCAACATACTGAAGGCGTCGTGTTGGGGAGGATTTCATGGAAGACTTATTGGCCTAGTGAAAATACTATTGAGGAGAGTTCTTGGTAAAGCATGTTCAGATTCTGAGGAACTTCTGACTTTAATTATAGACAGTGAAGCTGTCGTCAACGCTAGGCCACTAACCTACGTATTGAGTGCTCCACCTGACCTATTGCCGTTAACCCCTGCCATGTTTTGTTATAACAATCTGATAATAGGATGATGGATGTAGATGAGCTCGAAAGAGTTAGCTTTTCGTGTAGTTTGAATGAGAAATAGTAGTGAGCGTAATGTTTGAATAATATACAGGTTTGGCCAGTAGTATTATTAATATGTCAGTCATATGTAGAATGTTTGCGTTGTGAGAAAAGTTCAGTTAAAACAATTCTCAGGTGAGAGGATGTTATAACTATAGGCTTAGATTGTGTTTACTATTCATATAGCCTTCCCTTCTGGCTTCATTTTATACAACGTTAACGCTGTTTTTATAGCAAAGAGTTTTGAATTAAAAACTGGGTAGAAGGCAGTAGTCAGAGAACTTAAAGTGACAGGATATTTCAGAAATATTTTTCCCTTCGTTTATATGCTCACTGTTCTCTAAATATAGTTTTGAACTATTAATTCAGAATTTTTATTTCGAATCACCTCAGCCAGATTTCTTCGGTATGTCAACATGTTTGTATGAGCTGTCAAAATATTGAACTATATCGATTCCTTTTCATCCCTCTGAAATTGAATTTCAGAAAATCCGTTTCGAGCGGGTGCGTTCGCCTTATAATACCTACCTGAGTTTCGAGTCGGTCGGCTTCATATTTTCGGAGATTTCATAATATGTGATCTGCTTAGTGAGTGAGTGGTATATGCCTTATGTACTAAGCGAGCAGGAACAGCTGTAGTTGAGGCATCGGCTTCGCCGCCAATATGTCATTCCACAAGTTTCAAAGCTTAATGCATTAGGCTTGAAATATATTTCAAATGAGTATGAGCAACTGAAGGCGTCAAAGGACAAATCTATGGAACTGTCTGTAATATAAATTGTAGGTGATTATATAAGCTTTCGATTTAAACTCGGTCGGCTTTACAGTTACGGATATCTCGTGATGAGTGAGTCAGCCAGTGGGTAATATTAATGATTCACTTCAAACTGCTTCCTCATCTAGAGCTCCTATATCATCTGATGAAGCCAAAGGAGCGAGACATAATTTTGGAATGAAGATCTGATCTAGTAGAGTTTGATGCAATCACAACTAAGCTTCCATTTTCTCCAGGAAGGCGGATCCGACAATCCCTGATATGATGATGTCAGGAACAACTATTCTATGGAGTTTTTCTTATCCATGCTCGGTATAACCACCAACAGCAACCTCTCTTAGGATGATCATATGAGGTCCATTGATCAGACACCATTTCTCTAACGAAGGACGAAGTTGTGAAACTCTTTCCCTAGTAAGGTACAACTTCCTACAACCTCCAATCTCTCGAAATAAATTTGAATGCCTATCATCTCGTCTCTGAATATTCTATCGCTGGAACACACGATGTTCTTCGAACACTATGAGTTTTCCTCTCGTATACTCAAAATATAAGGAAGGTAACGATAAGAAATTTTTGTCGAATTCCAGTTCAAATGTAAAAAAAAAAAATTCTGAAGAATGCGAGAGCCGAAACGTGTCAAATGAGAAGATTGTTTCATTGAGATACATCGTTTCAATTGCTGAAAACCTAAGAGAACCCACAACTTACTTTAGATTACTTACTTACAGAATGTTGTGAGGAAAATTTAAGAGCAGATTCTACATCTAAAAATATCGGACTTTTTTGTACTGAAATAAAAATTATTTTACTAATCAGTATAATGATGAGCCATCCTCGTGATGATTTATTTCAATTTGTATTTTATCTGTACTAATTTTTCAGGAAACAGTGTATCACATTTTAAATTCAAATTAGATCCTCCAGAGGTAGAAATTGCAGGGACTTAAGTCAGGTGATCGGGGTGGCCAAGAAATAGACTCGCTCATACCAATATAATTTCCTTTTAATGTAACGTTTGAATAATCTCTCACATTGCGACTGAAATGTGCAGGCGATCTGTCGTGCACAGACCATGAATGTTCCCTAATACTAAGAGGGACACCTTCTAGTAGGTTGGGAAGAATGTGTTCGTACGTATAATCTTCTGTGTTGAATAAATTGTCCAGAAAAATAATTTTAAACGACTCTTGACCACATATTGATTGGAAACTGTTGCTGTTGTCGCGATTGAAGAATATTATGTGGCTTTTCCTCTACCCACAGTAATGTTCATTGTGGAAACTAAAAAAAATCCCATTTCTCGTAGATGAAGCTTCGTCCGTAAACAAAATAAACAAAATAAATTGCCGATCTTCTACATTTCTTTGTCTTACACTGGCAATGATGCAATCCGGATAGAACGTCTGCTTCTGAAATGGCTCGTATTCTCTGTCCATGGTAAGGATAGAGCTGCTACCCGTGGAGTATTCGCCATGCATTAATGTGATTGATATTCCACAATTCGTTTGCTAGACACCTTGTACTTCTTTCGGGATTTTTTTCGATAACCCTTACAACCCTCATTTTCTACTGTTTAAACAGTTCTTGGCGTCCAACGATCAACACAATTACCTGTTATTTTTCCTGTTCCTCCCAAACATCTACAAACGTTCACAAATTTATTTGCACGAAGTAAATGATGATCAGGAAATGCATCTTCATAGTGACGCCTTGCTTCGAACGAATTTTAGTTCTCTCTTCCATAAATAAAATGAATGTCTGCCAATTCCTCGAACGAATAATTCACCATAGTAAGTATTTATGTTGTAGAGAACTTATTAAAAATTAACTGAAACACCACAAATTCAATCTGCTAGGAAATTCATGTCATTCCTTTCTGCTTCAGTTTGACTATGAATGTATGACGTTTATGGAAACTGCCAACTAGATTACTATTTTTCAATTACGATCCCGAAAACAGCTTATTGTACTGATTAATAAAGTAATTTTCATTTCGAAAACGGTGCGTTAGAACGAAAAAGTCCTGGGAACTTTTTTCAAGTACAATTGATGTAGCTTTAAGAAAGCGGCAACACTTCTTGCGAAAACGAGTGGGTTCAGTTTTTTTAGCTAAACATAAAGACTTGCCAGCAGGAACTCCACTGATGCTTCAGAAAACAATATTATACATGTAAATGTGACCTCTAATGATACATTTGCGTGTACCAAAACTCATCTCAAGTTCTCAGTGAGCCTCCGATATATGTAAGATAAACGATCTAGACGGAAAATCTTAAGCACTCCGTATCAAGAAAACCGAGCATTTCCGGACCCATGTTCATATGAACTTTTTTCCAGGATCGCCATTTCCAATAGATAATATAAGCAAAGCTTTGATGATAGCTTGGAATATGCATAGGTTGAACTGGACACTCCCAAATACCCTCGAGAAGTTCGTAATTTTACCCATCGCAAATATATTTTGCATAAAAAAAGACTATAAATTGAATATACTCGAAGGAATAGTCATTTTTGAACATACAACAAAATACCTATCAACATAGTTTTGCATGATCAAATAGATATTTATATTGGACCTTTTCCAAATATATTCTCCGTGATGGCATCCCAATCACAGGCTCAGCTATGTTTATTTACCCCTTATTACAGGCACTAGCACTAGACCATAATAACTAATTCTGAGAATGTTACATAATGATGGAACAATTGATGATATACATATAGCTATTATAGACGTGAAGTTGAGCTTTATTTGGAGTTTAATATCCAAATTGAATGATTAACACAAGAATCGTACAATATCAAAAATTAGAAATAACATGAAATATCTTTTTTATTTTCAACGCATTGTCAATGCGATAAATGAATATTACGTAACATTAACTTGGTGAGTTTCCAATGTCTTGACATAGGTACTTAACAGAACAAATCAAGTGAAAAAATAGAACAATCTATTGTAAAAGTAATTAACGTTACAATTGGATTATTAAAAATATGAAGTAAACGTACTTTGAAGGTTACAGTCTTATTCACACGATATATGTTTTAAATTAGACGTGCAATAAGTTACGAAAGATAATAAATGACTAACCGGAAGTAATAATAATTAACATGCACAAGCGGACGGGAACACTTTTTTATTGTAACAGAATAATTACTCTCCCATTTGCTCCACTTTATATTTAAGATAAGTTTCCTGAAGGATTTACATTAACCAAATAGTCAATTGATATCTGATGATAGTATCACGATACATTGACCACATTGATTAAATTAATTATTACTCAAACTTGAATAAAAGAACTACTGAAAGATTGATTTCCTCTAATCTAATAAACACAATTAAATTTTTTCAAACAACTATTACAATGTACTAACTTACCACAAGAGAACAAAGAGTAATATTCAATGATAACCTCAGGATAGGTGGTTAGTGGAATTTTATCTAATTGCAGGGGGTATACGATGAACTGGTAGCAGATGGAAAATCTTATTTAGCAAATTTAACAACAAAGAATTTTTATGCATTTGTTGATCTTCCAACAGGATTCCGATCTTCTTATACTAATTATTATTATAATGAATTAAGTGTTTAAAATCTCAAAATCATCATAAAAGTTATATTGTTCTGCAAAAGTTGAATCAGATTTAATATTAATGAAACCTCGCCGGTGTTCGTTGATTCGTTTTTTAATCCTTTCTGTCTGACCAACTGACCAACCAACGTATATCTGATTCTCTAGTCAGCTTGTATAGCTCATAATAGTTCAGATCGGATGATTTATGTTTGTTATTGTTGATGAATATGCCTAAATTAGGTGTTTTATAGGGTAAGTCAATACCTAAATTACTAAGAAAATTTGAAATGTTAATAGTGAGAGGCCTCATGCATGTGATAACAACATGAGGATAGTTTTGTTTCATTGTAGGAAATATATTTTTAGATAGGATCCTTTTGGTGCGGAAAAGTAACAAATATTTACCGTGATTTATTCACTGATGATATTCAACAATAGGTACGTTGGGTAGTCTTTGTGAGCTGAGATTTTATATTGAAACACAGACCACCCAACGTACCGATTATTAATAAATTGATAATTAAATTTGTTGTAATCCCTTAAAATTCCGATATCCTGTTGAACGATAAAAATTACTTTATGTTTCTCCATTGTTGAATTCATATAATAAGATTCCCTGTCTGCTATCAGATTATCGTTTAATCCTCCGATGAGTTAAACGTAAATTAGATATATCCTAAGGTGAGCATTAATTTCTTATGATAGATTAACTTTTTTTGTGGTAAACTACTACTTTGTGATATATGTTTGAAGAAGTTACGGTGTAAGCGAAACCTAGTCACATGCATTTATTCAATTAGTGAAAATCAAATTGAATGAATTCAAGTACGATATGATGATAGACAGACAGATAAATTGTTGATTTGTTCAATTTTACAGATATGCCCTCAAGTCGCGTAGATCACGTCAGATAACAGGTAAATAGTTGAAATATAATACTGTAATGAGAAGAAATATTCAATAATTGAAATTAGTAAAATTATTCTACAGATATGCAATAGCATACTCTATGGAATATGAGAAACATTTCAAAGAATATCTATATGGGGATCAGTTGAATAATCATTAAGCGTATAGTATGCTTTATGAGAGAGTATTTTCTTTAACTTGTTTTTCAAGATTAGAGTAGGCAGTTTTTGTAGTGATGAAGGCAATTTATTGAATATTTTCAGGATAGTGAACTCAAAGTTAATTTGTAGATACGTATAGTTCAATTTTTGCACTTATTACAATTTCCTTGAGATTTCGAATGTTATTGTTTGATTTAATTTCAAGTTCATTTATTGATGACTACATGTAATTTTTTAGCTCTATGTACTCTTCTTGTTTCATTCGTTCCATAGTATTGCTACAGCTAAATTTTGTCCGAGCTGGAGTGACTGCTTTTCCACAATCTTAACACTTAACATTACACTCATTCCCACGTAATTTTTGGAACTCTTCAAAGATCAAGTCAGAACATTTCAAGTGAATAGATTTGTCACAGGTTACACATTCTATTGTATCGTCATATCTACTAATTTTGTTCTCACAAATAGGACACGGGAATTCACGTTCAATCTAACCACGCTCCATTGGGATATTCAGAATCAACCATGGTATCATCGCACCAGAAACTATCAATAATAAGTGTATTATTGCTAGTTTCTTATGATGATATTAACTGTACGAGTGTACCAAATCCTCCATAAGAAAACTGTGCGTCGATTTTGAACTATTATTTCTTTACGAAACTAGTTCTCTTGTCTCCGAATTCTTGCAATTTGGAAAACCAGTTAGGGGAAATTCCCTGATGAAAACTACACATTTACATAATTTGTAGTTTTCTCACATCATTAAATTTCTGATTTCTGAGAAAACTATAGTATCACACCCCTGAGACCAATTGTCAGCACTATCGGATCTCCTACTTATAAACTCTCTTGATACCTGTCATCTATTCTCAAACCCCTTGTAGGTGATTCCAATAGTTTTATCCTAAATTCCTTTCATTCCGTTGAAAAACTTCAAACGTTGAAAGTTGACCCAAGCGATTTGCCGTCAGCTTCGACGTCGAATCACTGTTTACCAATGTTCCCATTCCAGACACCCTTTCCATAATTTCTCAATTGTTACCTGCCAAAAACATTTCAACGGACTTGCTACCGTTAATTGATTTTTGTCTATCCTCCACATATTTAAATTCATTACATCCCAATATCCGTTTCACCATGGAAGTCGAATCGCAAGGTTCACTCCCGTTCCTGGATGTATTGGTTAGTCGACAGAGTGACGGTACTTTAGGACATTCTGTGTATCGAGAACCCACCCATACCGATAGATACCTCAATGGTCTTTCCCACCACCACCCTGCCCAAAAGCAATCTGTCATAAACTCCCTGGTCCACAGAGCTGTCAACCTATCTCAGCCACAATCCTTAAAATCAGAATTAAAACATCTATCATCTGCGTTATTATCAAACAATTTCTCCCATTTCAACATGCAAAAAGCCATAGAGAAATACACTTCACCTAAAATTCCAAATCGACCTGAGCCAGAAATCCTCCCACCTGCCTTATCCACGGCCTATCTTCCATATATTCAGAATATAACAGATCGAATTTTCAAAATCCCCAAAAAACATAATATTTCTACCAGTTTTTCCACACTTCCAAAATTATCTCAGTTTTACAAACCTATCAAAGATCCCCTTCCTCCTCTCCACTTAAAAGGTGTTTATAGTATTCCCTGTTCTTGCGGTAAAGTCTACATTGGTGAACCAGGTCGTACAGTAGCTACTCGTGTGAAAGAACATGAGCGCTGTACAAGACTTCGTGACACCAGTAGATCTGCACTTGCGGAACACAAGTTCAACACAAATCATCGAATCCTTTTTGAAGATACTAAAATCCTAGTCCGAGCCCCAAACTTCTATCAGCGAAAAATCCTTGAAGCTATAGAAATCCTAAAACATCCGAATAATATGAACCGTGACTCAGGAAATAACCTTCCCAACATTTGGAAACCCATCCTCGAAAATTCCACTTCGCACATGATCGTACAACGGCAGGGTCAGGTGCCGGAACCAAGTTAACCACCGGAACAAAGGCAGTGAACTATGTAGCGTGAAAGATTTTTCCTACAATAAATACGGCTACAGAAACCAGTAGAACCAGTTTCAGTTCAAGCCTCAAGCCTGCCCTGAAGATGCCACCTGTAATGGTTGGCGAAACGTCGGCATCAAGTCGAGCTATTGTGACGCGGAATCCATCCGGAAGACAAGATTTTTCAAATCCAGTATTATCATTCGGTATCATATAAATGACATCCAAGATATAAGATCATATACAGACCATTAGTATGGTGAGGAATACTGAGGAAATAGTATTACATGCGCAGTATCCGAGAACAATGGTTTTCCGTCTGGCTATGATCCGATGATATGTCTACTCCTCCCATGACAACTATAGTAGGGTTATTCTTGAATTACTCCCTCTACACATCCTAATGGAGAAACCTAGTTATATATGATACAAAGAAGAAATCATTTCAAATCAAAAATTCTGAGTACTTTCAAAGAACCAAAAGATTACCAATAAATCAAAAACTTGTGAGATATTAAATCAAAGGAAATGTACACGTATTTGAAGTAATAACGACAAGTTCACAGATATGACACTCCGCTATAATATTTGCTTCACGCAAGTCTAATTTCTCATTTGATGCATAGATCAGGTAGCTCAAGAAGTGAAGAGAGATGAAGCCTAGAGGTAGATCATAAAATTGTTATTCAATAAAGAAAATAAGAGATAAATGAAAACTATCATACTAGAATGTGTGATATGGCGAGTTAGTATTCTTCTGACCATAAACGGGAATCAATGAATAATCAAGGATCACTCTTCTGCGGATAATTCCGTTTCGATGGTATCATTATTGTTCGGTCCTGAATTTCTTGACTTATTCTATAGTCATTCGGAGTGATGAGTAAAAAGGCAATGTTATGTCAGATTCACATAATGTATCACGCGTGAAATATCACATTTCATCCGAATTAACAGCGTGAATGTATTTCCTGTTAGAAAGACATACAGCTTAATTTCACTAGACAATTGATAATTGGTGATAGTGATTCGTTCTGCTGTTTTTGTTGGGGATGTGCATCCCTATTTCCTGATTCGTATTCTATTCAATCAATCAACAACCTTTCAGGTAACTACCAAATAAAATTACGGAATATTCAGAAATCCACTGTTTCATCTACTTTGTGATTTTATCCGTAATAGTAAAATGAAAATACAACGATGTTATTCCGGAACTTACAAAGCTATTTATGTAATAAGTTAGAATAATCAAATCAATATTATCACATAGGTAATCTTGTTTACTAGTTTTAGTTCTTAACACAGGAGAAAGATATTCGATATTCCGATGGGATTTCATCCACGGTGAATCGTTGCGATATAGCCGTAGTACTATATCCCGAATTCGCAACCAATATTATTGTAGGATATATCAACTGAATTACAGAAAGTTCCCCATATATTTTTATACAAGACTTTTCACTCACAAACTCCGGAAATGCATCATAGTATAGTAAATTCCCAAAATACTACAATGTAAAATGTTAATCTTAAATAAAATAAGTATTGAAAGTTTGATACTAAATTCTAATATCTGTTTCAAGATTGATCCAATTAAGTATTAAATCAGTGAACATCAAATTAAAAAATAGTTATGTTATTTAAATCTATGATGGTCCTCCATCAGGAAGTGATGGCTGACTTTGATCATGTTCATACACGTTCGCTCTGATTATCTCTGATTATTAAAAAAAATGCTGATAGGAAAAGTATTTTTGCATTTTCTGTACTTCAGTACAGAAAATGCAAGTCAGTTCACGCTTTCTGATATGTTCATCCTTCTAAAATTGTCAGCTTGCGGACAATTATTTCTGTAGAGTTCACAGAAGAAGCAAAAACGCTTTAGCGTTGGCGTAGTATAGAGGGGAACCAAACGAATGAGATTGTTTCGATATTATGTTTACTCTCATCGGAGATTTAGAACCTACCTTTCCGGATAAGCTTGTTTCATTCGACAAGTTTTTGTCGGTTTCTTTGAGGTTGAATCCTGGATTTTCTTGAAGCTGCTCAAACCGTATTTCTTCTTCTTCTATGTTCTTATTCGTAAATGTTGAATATTCTAATTTTGGTGAATCTCCTAACTTCGGCAAATAGTTGTCAAAATCCTGCAATGAAAATCAGCAGAATACAAGAGAAAGTGTTTTGAAAGGCATGACAATTTAATTAAAAAAAATATTCCGTAGAAAAATCAAAAAATTCAAAGCAATTAATTATAGTTAATAATATCATGAAGCGAATTGCTGCTCCGAATCCATCAATCAGATCGATGACATCATGCTGGCCCTGACTCTCCTCCTTTCAGTAAAATTTTTCCTATTGAACATTTTCTTTATGACACACTTTAAAACAAGCAACAGTGTGCCATCACTGACTTATATGACGCCATTTTTTAAATCTTAAAAAATTATTCCGGCCACTTCTACGAGTTAAATGTACGATTATGATTTTCGTGTAATAGTGTCAGCATAAGACATATGAATCTTCGTTCCACGACTGACTCTAATTTGAAATGTGAAAAAAAACTCCATCAACATCAATTAAAATTATGTCATAATGTGGCTGATAATGTGAAATATAATGTGGTAAAATTTCATTTTGAATCAAAGATTTAATTCATTGATATTACTCAAGTGCATGATTGAAGTATTCCACACTACATTTTGTAATATTCGAAATAACATTTTTAAGTAGGTGAACTATGAAACATCATATCAAATGCAGATGTCTTTACTACATATACTTGTATCTTATCAATGAACATAGCATCTGTAGGTAAGCTATTGAATATTCAAATATGAATGGTTTAATATGCAAATGTGTTGGAAATATAAAAACTATATTCAAATGCAATTGCCGTGAAAATATGTAGTGTAAAAACTGTTGTGTAGTAGCTCTTGAATTAGCAATAATAACGCAAACTTTGAAACATTCTTGGGTTGAATGTAGAAAAACAATCAAATCAATGATTTTGAAACATTGATGGAATCAATAGAAAACAAAACAAAAAGAAATAGAAAATCTGAAAGAAGAAAATGCTAAATGAGTTTCGTCAAATAAAAACCTTGTGTAAAATGTGAAAATCACAATATAAATTCAAATCATGAAATCAAAAGATTTGATCACATACTTGAATTAAAGATCTCTGACTTATTCGAGGAGTATAATTCAAATGCTAGCACATCTACCTATATTCTATTCTCACTGAAAATAATAGAGGAATTGAATCTAAGAATACAATCTACGGGGAAAATTTTACTCAGTCAAATGAATATAGAAAAATTGATGCCTAATAATTCAGCAAATACGAATCATGATGAGGACACAACTAATGGAATCTTCACAAAGTACAAATATAAATAAAAAATATTCTGCGAACTAATCAAAAACATAAATCAAATGGAAAATCAACAAAAAAAAATAATTGATGAAATAATTAACTTTGAAATAAGTCCTTTACCTCAACCATTAACCAATGCAGACAACTATATTCTGATTCTGAATAAAGAAAGAAGAAAGCTCAAGAAATTCCAAAACAAAATAAAGATATAAATACTCCTTCTAAATAAAATATCAAACAACGTATAAAGCCGCTATAGTAAAAGTTTGATCCGCATACTGAGAATATTATAAAGTTATTTTCATGTGAGCACACTGCACCCCGCGATAACGCGAGATAAAATTTCCTATAACAGCCAGCTAATAATATCACTTGTGAACAACTAATTTCCAAAATGCCCAGTGTTTACTCCGTCTTCAAAACAACAAACATCGAGAAAAATTGGGAATGGATTCAATAATAAGGCCAACAGGAAGTATCGTAAATGGGTTTTATATTAAAGAAAGAAAATATCACAAGTTTCAGTGTATCCTCTGGCAAATATAAGTTTCATACTCCTTATTTGAATTCTGCATCTTCTCATGAAGTAAAATCACGCAACCCTAATTCGAACAAATATTCCAAATCAAGTCTAAAATGTTATCACTAGTAATACCACTAGAGGTCAAATTATTTCCTTAAATTTTTTCGAGCTCATGAATATTGAAATATGAAATATTCACGAGCGAGAAAAAATTTCCGGATATTAATTTGACTTCGCGTGGTATTCGGTAAGAAAATTCCACACCGAATTGTGGTGGAAAATCAAATATTTTTAAAATTTATTTTTCGATTCTCAACAATGCAAATTATTTTCTTCATCAAGTCACCAGCGAAACATAAAATGTGTGGTCGACTTGATTGTTGAGTTGCCATGGTAACTAAGTAAGACCCTAACCTCGAAATTATTATTTCACTTTTGAAGCTGTCAAGTGGCACGACGTAAAAAGATGAATCGCTTCGATCAAGAAAGTAAAGAAAATATTCGCCAGGAGATTGAGCAGTTGACACCCGAGAATACCAGGAAATCGAAGTCGAGCGTATGGAGGCAGCTTACAAACTTTTGAGCAGAAAAATCGTATAATTTCGATAGAGCGGATATACGTGTGGAAGAACTGGCGCTTATTCTTGAAGACTATGGGTTCAACATGAGAAAAAAGATTCGGAGTTCTTTTTTCTACAAGGAGAGTGTTATCAAAGTTTTATGGAATTATACAGCCAAGCAGTTGCAGGAATATTTTTTTGAAAAGTATAATCGCAAATTTAATCCATTCGCGACATACAATTTTTGAACGCAAGAGCTGCAAAAAATGCTGTGCGCCGGAAGCTACGAATGAATCCAATCAAGAGAAAGGAAAGTTCATCTGCACTATCAGCAGACGAGCTGAGAAAAATTATTGAGCTTTGGGACGAAAACACACCGGAAGGACTGCAGAAAAATCTTTTCCACGTTGCTCTTCATGGATTGGCCTGGAGAGGAAATGAAGGAGCGGCAGCACAACTCGAATATTTTGTATAGGAAATTGACAATAGAGGGGAACCAACAGGCTGCATTGAGTATAACCCGGTTTTTTCCAAGACCAACCAAGGCGGTTCAAAGAAAATGGCTGACAGTAAGTGACTAGTACCGAATACACTCAACGAAGAAATATGTCTAGTGAGACTGTTCAAAAAACTAACAAGCAAGCGAGGCCCCATCAGAACGAAGCGTTCATTCTTGACGCCAAATCCAAACTGGAAGAATCCCAGTTCCAAAAGCTGGCACAAGAACAGTCCAGTTGGATAGAATACAATATCTTCCTGGTTCACATCCGCTGCATCATTGATTGGAATTGATGTCAAAAAGATCAAAATAACAAATCATTCTGCAAGGGCCACTGCTGTTCCAACTTTAGCCAAAACAGGAATTGGAGAACAGCAATTGATCAAAATAACCGGTCACTGTAGCAGCCGCTCAATAAAACCATATCTGCAAATAGACTCGGACCATCATCAGGGAATAATTGACGCAATGAGCGTCATAGCTTTGTCAGCAATTATTTAGGCCTTTAAATTGGTAATTTCTACTCATTGTAGTTGCATGGGAATACCATTTCAAGATAAAAAATAGTATAGTCTTCAATTTTACATAAGTTTTGAGTAACTACAAGTGGTAGAAAATTGTTTTTTTTGCGTTTTTATTAACGTGCGTTATGCGCGCTTTAATGGTATGGAATTCATAACCAGCGTCAGCAAGCATCAATCATAGGAGGCTCTGATCATTGTATTTTGACACTTCAAAACATCAAAAAAACTCGCGTTTTGTTGCAATAAAAAATATTGCACAACCAGTAAAACCAATAAAATTCTTTGTTTAAAAATGAATCGATTCGAAAATTATACTATATGCAAAATATGCGTGAATGAGAATTGTGGCTCCAACTTGAAGAAAGAAAATTTGTTCCGAATTGTCCACGAATATTTGCATCTAAACTACGCAAAATTGAAAATACTGAATGGGAAAAAGGTAAATAAATCAGTGTCTAAATATTATATATATTTCATTAGACATAGACACTTAGTTGAAAACATTCAAAGTCCTGCATTTTCGCCATTAAGAAGAGAGGAAGTGTCCGAAGAATATAGAAAACATCTTAGCTTTGTAATTAAAATGTATCAAAACTAAATATTATGTGAACAAATAAAAACCAGTCTGTGAAAAATGGTCTGTTATTGTAAACGTCAAAAATTTCCATTATAATTCACTGTTGGGTATCCAACGAGTAAAAAATTTCCACTAAAATACCTCCGTTGCCATGGTGATCTGTCAAAATAACGTATTTTGATTGGTTCAAATTTACAGGTGTGGAATTTCCACGAAAATATTAGAGACTTAGGTACAAAATTATCTACTCTTGGAAAATCTATAGCTTTAACTGACTATCAAATAATCATTCATACTGAGACATGGTTGAATTCTAACTTTCATAATGATGAGTTAGGGTTTGAGGACTATAATGTTATGATAGAGTTTAGAGTACTTGGTGTACTTACACCTGTAAAATCCAATATTTCATCCAGAAGACTTGAACACTCCAGAGAACAAATATTGAACAGCTTATTCTAATGCTAAATCTCAATGGTGAAAAATTAGTGTATCCAGAGGATTTATTCTACCAAATTCCAACACTGACAGATATCAATCATTTAGTGAAAATATTGAGTCAGTTAGTGATGAATATCCCAATGCTCTATTCTAGTATGTAGAGATTTTAATTTGCCAAATATGAACTGGAAAATTGGTGAATCAGAACACCAAACATATTTTGTTGGAAGTGGTCAACTAATGATGTATAAAAGACTCCTTAATGAATCGAATTCAAATTGTGAAAATTTTCAATAAATATTCAAAACCTATTGAAGTTAAATCGGGTGCACCTCAAGCAGGACATCTGTCATCTCTCTTCTTTAATTGTTTCGTAAATGATATATCCATAGCAAAGTTTTTATTGATGACCTCAAATTATACAGAACTATAAAATCTTCAACTAATTGTGAACTACTACAAAATGAATTGAATAACTTATATATCTGTTGTGCAAAAAATTTCATAGAAGTAAATGCAACTAAATGCAAATTCAAGAATCAAGAAACACAAATTTCATAAAAATTTTATATCACATGTACAATTTGAAACTAACCACTGTTAATGAAGCTATAGACGTAGGTACTATTTTTGATAATAAATAAATGATATTATGAATAAAGCATTAAATTACTAGGTTTCGTTAAGCGTAATATGGGAGACGTGGAAAATTTTAGTCCTAAAAAGCTGTTCTCTCACTTATAATATCCTTGAATTGAGAATGGGAAAAATTCAAAATAAATTTCTCATTGACGTGTCTCCTCACGAACTGAAGCGATCGATATCTCAAAAAGTAAGCATAGAATTTCGTTGATAATTTGGCAGCTGGCCAAAGTCAATGAGTACTATTCATCTAAAATATTTCCAAGATGCGGCACTTCCTGTTATACTAGAAGTCGATGACAACTTCATTATTTTGAATCAAGCCTATAATTTATTGCATTTTTAGATTCTACGGAAGATTCTAGATACATTTTATCTATCATGTCCTATACCTAAATTCAACCATTTTTGAGATATTTGCAATTTTAGAGAAAAAATTACAAAAGCAGACCCGTACTGCTGCATATTTCGTAGCGCACTTTTGGCATTTTGTAGTCGAAAACTGATCGCAGAGGAATACCATAAAGGAAGTTTCCATTCTTGTACAGGGTGCTGACAAAAAATTATTAAAATATTAGAACGAAGCGTTCATTCTTGACGCCAAATCCAAACTGGAAGAATCCCAGTTCCAAAAGCTGGCACAAGAACAGTCCAGTTGGATAGAATACAATATCTTCCTGGTTCACATCCGCTGCATCATTGATTGGAATTGATGTCAAAAAGATCAAAATAACAAATCATTCTGCAAGGGCCACTGCTGTTCCAACTTTAGCCAAAACAGGAATTGGAGAACAGCAATTGATCAAAATAACCGGTCACTGTAGCAGCCGCTCAATAAAACCATATCTGCAAATAGACTCGGACCATCATCAGGGAATAATTGACGCAATGAGCGTCATAGCTTTGTCAGCAATTATTTAGGCCTTTAAATTGGTAATTTCTACTCATTGTAGTTGCATGGGAATACCATTTCAAGATAAAAAATAGTATAGTCTTCAATTTTACATAAGTTTTGAGTAACTACAAGTGGTAGAAAATTGTTTTTTTTGCGTTTTTATTAACGTGCGTTATGCGCGCTTTAATGGTATGGAATTCATAACCAGCGTCAGCAAGCATCAATCATAGGAGGCTCTGATCATTGTATTTTGACACTTCAAAACATCAAAAAAACTCGCGTTTTGTTGCAATAAAAAATATTGCACAACCAGTAAAACCAATAAAATTCTTTGTTTAAAAATGAATCGATTCGAAAATTATACTATATGCAAAATATGCGTGAATGAGAATTGTGGCTCCAACTTGAAGAAAGAAAATTTGTTCCGAATTGTCCACGAATATTTGCATCTAAACTACGCAAAATTGAAAATACTGAATGGGAAAAAGGTAAATAAATCAGTGTCTAAATATTATATATATTTCATTAGACATAGACACTTAGTTGAAAACATTCAAAGTCCTGCATTTTCGCCATTAAGAAGAGAGGAAGTGTCCGAAGAATATAGAAAACATCTTAGCTTTGTAATTAAAATGTATCAAAACTAAATATTATGTGAACAAATAAAAACCAGTCTGTGAAAAATGGTCTGTTATTGTAAACGTCAAAAATTTCCATTATAATTCACTGTTGGGTATCCAACGAGTAAAAAATTTCCACTAAAATACCTCCGTTGCCATGGTGATCTGTCAAAATAACGTATTTTGATTGGTTCAAATTTACAGGTGTGGAATTTCCACGAAAATATTAGAGACTTAGGTACAAAATTATCTACTCTTGGAAAATCTATAGCTTTAACTGACTATCAAATAATCATTCATACTGAGACATGGTTGAATTCTAACTTTCATAATGATGAGTTAGGGTTTGAGGACTATAATGTTATGATAGAGTTTAGAGTACTTGGTGTACTTACACCTGTAAAATCCAATATTTCATCCAGAAGACTTGAACACTCCAGAGAACAAATATTGAACAGCTTATTCTAATGCTAAATCTCAATGGTGAAAAATTAGTGTATCCAGAGGATTTATTCTACCAAATTCCAACACTGACAGATATCAATCATTTAGTGAAAATATTGAGTCAGTTAGTGATGAATATCCCAATGCTCTATTCTAGTATGTAGAGATTTTAATTTGCCAAATATGAACTGGAAAATTGGTGAATCAGAACACCAAACATATTTTGTTGGAAGTGGTCAACTAATGATGTATAAAAGACTCCTTAATGAATCGAATTCAAATTGTGAAAATTTTCAATAAATATTCAAAACCTATTGAAGTTAAATCGGGTGCACCTCAAGCAGGACATCTGTCATCTCTCTTCTTTAATTGTTTCGTAAATGATATATCCATAGCAAAGTTTTTATTGATGACCTCAAATTATACAGAACTATAAAATCTTCAACTGATTGTGAACTACTACAAAATGAATTGAATAACTTATATATCTGTTGTGCAAAAAATTTCATAGAAGTAAATGCAACTAAATGCAAATTCAAGAATCAAGAAACACAAATTTCATAAAAATTTTATATCACATGTACAATTTGAAACTAACCACTGTTAATGAAGCTATAGACGTAGGTACTATTTTTGATAATAAATAAATGATATTATGAATAAAGCATTAAATTACTAGGTTTCGTTAAGCGTAATATGGGAGACGTGGAAAATTTTAGTCCTAAAAAGCTGTTCTCTCACTTATAATATCCTTGAATTGAGAATGGGAAAAATTCAAAATAAATTTCTCATTGACGTGTCTCCTCACGAACTGAAGCGATCGATATCTCAAAAAGTAAGCATAGAATTTCGTTGATAATTTGGCAGCTGGCCAAAGTCAATGAGTACTATTCATCTAAAATATTTCCAAGATGCGGCACTTCCTGTTATACTAGAAGTCGATGACAACTTCATTATTTTGAATCAAGCCTATAATTTATTGCATTTTTAGATTCTACGGAAGATTCTAGATACATTTTATCTATCATGTCCTATACCTAAATTCAACCATTTTTGAGATATTTGCAATTTTAGAGAAAAAATTACAAAAGCAGACCCGTACTGCTGCATATTTCGTAGCGCACTTTTGGCATTTTGTAGTCGAAAACTGATCGCAGAGGAATACCATAAAGGAAGTTTCCATTCTTGTACAGGGTGCTGACAAAAAATTATTAAAATATTAATTCAATAAATACCAAAAACTCTAAGTTTCCAAATGTAAACCTCTAGTTGTTATATAGTGACCGTACTCAGTACAAAAAATTGGGGCCAACAATACAGAAGAATAAGTCAATTGTGAAAAACACCGATAATGACATTGCCGATTTGGGATTCTACGCGGCAGATCCAAATAAATCTATAAGACGATGTTCTGTAGTCAAGAATATCAAGATATTCAATTAACAGAATATTGCAAAGATATAAGTTTCACCCGTATTCATTTTCAATGGTTCAACAGTTGAAACTAATCGACTTCCCTAAGCGAGTGAATTTTGTAAAATTTATCCTGACGAAGTTTCAAAAAGAATCATCCTTGAATAATATCATTTGGACGGATGAAGCAAAATTTACTAAAATATCTTTGCTTTTAGATATTTCAATTTTACATGAAATTTTAATTTTCTAAAAATGATTTTGTTTCGAATATTGGAAATGACCTGTACTAAACCCTCATTACATTAAACCGTCACGATTCTCACCACTGGAGCGACCAACATAAATCTCAATGTTTTTAGATGTATAGAACTTTCCGAAACAGTTTAGTGCATATTGTGCAGTCAGGAATGAAAGGGTAATAGCTTTATACTTCTTCGAAGAAAATGTGAATGGTACAAAAGCAAATAGGTTAGATTCATCTACCATAAACTAAATAATCATAATTTTTCAGGTGAAGTAAACTTAAATATTTTACGGAATCTTGAAAGAAATCACTTAGAAAATTAACCTCTGGTTGAACATCAAAATATTTTCATTAGCATGATGGTACACCTCCCCACAATGCCTACTTATTTACGAATGTCCTGCAGGAAGTATTTTATGACCAGTAGATAGCGAATGATGGACCGTTCCTATGGCCTCCTCGTTCCCCCCATTTTTGTCAGTTCTACATTATTTCGTATCGAGAATAATCAAAACAATTGGTTAATAGCATTCCGCTAACCACCCTGAAAGATTGCATAGGCAGAGTCAGAAATGATTTCGAAAATTTGAATCAATCAAGAAAGACACACATGCTGAATTACTTCGTAGAAGCGAAAAATGTGTTGAAATTCAGAGAAGAAATTTGTGAAAGTATTTTTTTACTCGAGAAAATTTAAGTTTTTAACGAAACATACTATCATTCGCCCAACAGCGTTTGCTGATGGTTTCAGTTTTTCGTGATATCACTCAGCAAACAATATATTACACGTTCTTTTTATAACTGCATAGATAATAAATGAATTTAAATAGTCTTTGTATGTGTAATCCAACCGTGCTGGCATTGTTTACAATAATTTCAAGTTAAATGTAATTTCTTCATTCTCCGACAGTCGTATAATCAGCCGTGGCCAACTAGATTTATCAAACTTAAAAACGCCAGCTTGACAAAGGTGGAAAATAATATTTTGTAAATAAATCGAAAACGATAATATTCAGGTATAGACCCTACTTTTTTGTGCTGAATATGGCTATTATAAAACAAATGGAGGTTCCCGTTTGAAAATTTAAAGTTTTTGATATCTTTTGAATTAATATCTCAATAATTTTGCGTGAGCACCCTCTACAAGAGCGGAATTTTCCTTTATGATATTTCTCTGCGCAAAGTCCTTGAATTCAAAGTGTCATCAACGCGTTACGAAATATGCCTCCGTTATGAAGAAACTTTCAATTAGGTACGAGGTACATCTATGTAAGTTTATGGTGTTCTATTGAAAATAACGAAGTTCTCATCGAATTCCGGTATGACCGGAAGTCTCACATCTTGAAAATATTTTAGATGAATAGTACTCATTGACTTTGGTCAGCTGCCAAATTTTCGGAAAAAAATTGAATTTTTATCAACATAGAGTAAGTTATTTACCATAAGATTATCATGCTCTTGGAATAGATATCGTGCAGTATTGCAAATATTATAGCTAAGATTCTTCAAATGAATTTGCAAGAAGTATCATCCTGTCTCTCCACATATATAGCAGGAACTGTTCTGTGAATTTTGAGTTCATTTCCATTTTTATTCATGCTCTCTCACCTTAGTAGCTCTTCACTATATCTATTACTCACATCTGTAGCCAAACATATTCTGTAAAATTGTGAGCTCATCTCCATTTTTGATTATTTGAGAAATATCTTCAAACGTTACCTAACTAAAGACAAAATAGAGAAACGGATGATGATCTTCATTTGCAGAACATTAGATTTAGTGCAATACAATCTATAACAGTTTCGTATATGTAGCAGTAAGTGTTCCAAATAAGTCATTTTACAAAATGTTAAAAAACTTAAAGTGTTCTCCTTAGTGATGTTGTTCCTTTTATAAAATATGTAGACCCGTGTGAGCTATCTACGTTGAATTTCATATACAGTAATGCATATATAAAGTTGTGCAAATCCATCAACGTGAATCATGGTTCTTTTAGCATTGAGCCTTTTCGAACGCGATTGTGTTTCTCCAGCTCGCCGAATAGGATTATACGAAAAAATATTCTACAAGTAGCAATAAGAAAATCAAGGACGTGGATTGTTTATTAGAAAGTGTGTTACTATCATATTTTTACTCAATAAAATGAGTTTTCAGCTCATTCAAAATTTTCTATGTACTAATGGGTAGAGTTGCAATAAATAAAAATCGTTTCCACTAGCAGATTTGTACAATTCAATATTAATTAATTTTTTATTCCTTAATTTCGTCTCATAACAAAATCTAAAACGTATTTCAAGTAGTTGTGCAGCTTGTGGTGAGTTTCAAAACTTACATTATTCTTTTTTTTGCTCATCTACATTCTTTCTATCATTTCTCTACACCTACCATATTTATTGTATATATACCGTTTTTACATTTATTATATTTTTATTTTAGAATCCATAAATGTGAGTCAATATTTATAATTAGTATACAGCATTCATGATATGAACATCTAGTAAAACATGTATGAAAGACAATTTACGAATTCGTTCATTCATATAATGATAACATAATTGGTGGGTTGAAGGCAATACCTTAATTATATTTACATTCCAACGCAATACCTTACTATTGTATTGTAATATATCCGGAATATAAAATCTTATGAATATTTATATCCGGGAAAAACTGAAGTGAGCATCCCGAAAGTGAATATTCCAGAAAATTTCAATCAACAAAATCGAACAGAACATCTAGAAATTTCCAACAAATTGAAACAAGACATCCCACCGAATCGAAACTAAAGGACCGAATATCAACATCAATCAACAAAAATTCAAAGTAGCTCCAGTTGCAAGTCTTATATTCACACAAATGTTACTTCTTCCTTTGAGTAAGTACTGTTCCAACCACATAATTCAATCTTTCGTATGAGAATTCAAAAATTTGATTTTGAGTACATTTATAAACTATGAAAGGGTTCACAGTATGAATAACACTATGAATAAGAGATAATCACCTTTGTAGACTATAGATACTGAGGAACTTTCGCCTATCAAGTAGCCATCATCAGAGTTAACTAAATTTGAAATCAAGATGTGTTTGTTTAAATAATATTTGGGAATAATTATGCAAACCAAGGGTTACCCTCAGCTGGAGATGAATCGGAATTTAATATTTCGCTTTTCGTTTATATATTTCCATCCCTTCTGAATTACATCGATAAATTTTCTTGGAAAATGGTGTTACCTGTATTCAAAATATGTTCAGCTAACGCTGATTTTTCACTTCACTTCACATTTCTCTTCTTATGTGCAAAATGTTCTTCAAATCTCGAGATGAAAAGTTCCTTCTAGTTCAACCCACATAGCATTTTTAGCACCACCCACAATCGATGTTGTTATTCCCATATTAGTTGGAAGTCGGAATCTTCATCAAAGATGTTGACTGAACGGCTTTCCAGCGTGTTCTTACATCTATAAGTGCGTTGTAGTGCAAATTTGTGAAAGGTATTACGGAATTTATTAATTACTGAAAGATGATCATGAAACTTTTGAATTTTATTGCACTATTTGAAGATAATGGCTCGAATTTGGTTAATTTCCTTTTTTGTTAAGAGCTTAAATTATTGATCAATGATTCGTCGTAACCATTGTCCAACGCTATTTGCTGAAGTTTCTCAACTCCGTTGTTATAATTTTGCTGGTTCAACGGGACGTTCAATAACCTATGAACAAGACTATTGAATTGAGCTATCTTATAATTAAGCTGAATCTACCAGAAGATACACATTTGTTTGAGTGAGCAAGTGATTACCATCATGTATGATGTTAATATCAAGGAAAGGCGCTTATCTGTTCCTATTTCGACAGTTGATTCCAGTGAATCATATTGGCTATTATACATATTCAAAAAGCAATGTAACAACATAATCTATAACGAAATTTTTGTGAACTGATTCAATGTTGATTCTGGAGATGTTTCAAGTTCGCTTAGTAAAAGTTGGTCAAAAAAGAAGAGAGTGGATTGCGTATTGCAGGTCCGCTTATTTGTTCATACATATTCTGTGCAGTCAGTATCCGAGATATTAATATGTCCTATTGCACAGAATACGTGATACTTACGTCTCTATGAATCAACATTATTCCCCTTCCCATAAGAACTACTACAAACAAACAAGGTAATGTGCAATAGGCAATCCACTCTCATCTTTACCAATATTTTTTTTCCTAAGCGAACTTGGAACCTCCTTGAAATCAGAATTAAATCAGTTCCCAAAAGTTTGGTTAAAATATGTTTTTGATATTTTCGCGATTATAGGTTCTTCAACACGCCTAATAGCTAATTTGATCCACTGAAATTCACTGTCGAAATAGGAACAAATAAGATTGTTTTTTCCCTTGATAATGACATTGTAAAAGTTGGTAATCACACGGAATTCGACTTATACAGAAGACCCATCAAAACAAATAGGTGCACTACGGCGGATTCAGCTACACCATTTAATCATGAAATAGTATAACATCATTTAATAATCTTGTTCATATATTATTAAACGTCCTTTGGAGTCAGCGAAATTATAAAAACGGAGTTGAGAATCTCCAGCAAATAGCGTTGGACAATGGATACGATAAATCTTTGATCAATATTTTAATTTCTAAAAAAAAGGAAATTGTAACGTAACCAACTATTCAAATTGGAGTCACTACCTCCAAATAGTGAAATTTAACAGTTTGGCTTATCATCCTTTGGTAATTAATAAATTCCATAGTTTGATTCCAAAATTCACTATACAAACAGCTTATGAGATATACGAATAAGCTCACAAATCGTTCAGGTAACATCTTTGATAAACTTTTCGCCTTCGTGGAAACTTACAAAATTGATTGTGAGTCGTCTCCAAAATGCTGTGTGTGTCAAACAAGGAAGAGGTTGAAGAAATTTAGCCTATATAGAGTAAAATAATGGTGAAACTTCAGCATTGGCCGTAGATTTCAAGTACAGGTCCCACCATTTCTCAAGTACTTTTAAAACACCTTTGATGAAATTTCCGACTTCGACACATCCTGGATTTATAAAATCTATTGTGATTCGTGTTGAATATGTTTTGTGAGTCAAATTAGGAGGAACACCAATTTGGCATAAAGAACATTCAACCCATATAAATGAAAATAATGGTAGAAATCCAGCGTAAGCCAAACATATTTCAAATACATGTAGCACCATTTCTCAAGAAAGTGTATTACTGTTAAAGCACAGTACGGACATATATCTGTATATGTATGTATAAACGAAAAAGCAATTTATTGAATTCCGATTTATCTCCAACTGAGGGTAACCCCTTGTTCGCATTAGTATCCCCCAAAAAGTATTTAACATTCATATGTTGATTTCTAATTTAGTTTACTTACATGGTAACTACTTGGTAACCGGATGTCCATAATAGTATTTTGAGTAGAAAAATGTGATTATTTCTTATCTATAGTTTGCGTTTCTCACTATCACTGAATTTATTCAAAACATTTGATTGCTATTTCGGAACTAATAAGTTTATTTTCTAAACTTGAAATGAGATAAAATTGGAACCCAAATGAATTTATAGGTAATAAGCGAATAATCTCAATTATTTAATTACCACCATGGGGTGTGCATTTAAAAGATTGATTGAATGTTATCATTCTTAAGTATTATGAAGGAAGTGTTTGCCATAATTAGAGATAATTAGTATAGAATTCTTTAGTGGACAGTTAATGACTTAAAGATATAATTTAAAAGTGAAAATAGAATGTACATTCCTTCCTAGGTGGTCGTTCAGTATATTTTTTCAAGATTTATTGTGTGTGAATATCTCTATTGATTTTAAATACTTTTTTGCCTCGGTATTGAAGCTGTACATTTTTGTTATTCGAATAATACTGCACATTTTATGAGAACTTGCAGCAAAACCCATAATAGATGAAAAATATTTGTATACTTTTTCATTTCCATGACGGTATATTATTCTGTTTATGACGCATTTGAAAGTATTTTATGTATTAGTTTGATAATCATTGCGGTCGAATAACAATTATTTATTGCAATACTTACTACTGTATGTACGTAATTCTTTCAAAAGGGCGAGTTCATGGAATGGAATTAAAATGGATCTATGTATCGTACAGAATGAAGCTACAAGTTTGTGCTTGAATGGGTGCTGAGGAAATCGTAAGATCGGTAAATGCGGCTCTTCTAAGAATATCAAAGTTACAACAATAAAATTATATTTGATATATTTAAGAGACCCCTTTTAACAAATTATACTTATAAATTCATCCATGTTCCAATTTCATCTTGTTGTATGTTTTGGAAAAGAAATTA
This sequence comes from Endomychus coccineus, assembly GCA_958510875.1. Taxonomy (NCBI): domain Eukaryota; kingdom Metazoa; phylum Arthropoda; class Insecta; order Coleoptera; family Endomychidae; genus Endomychus; species Endomychus coccineus. The sequence goes on along the minus strand of OY294068.1, from coordinate 121,228,930 downwards.
ACATAATCAACCATTACGTGACGAGAATCCATTTTGAACTTAAATAAGATAACTATTCAAAGTTAAATTTACAATTCGAAAAATAAATGTGACTAATCTAGTTAATACCGTACAAGGTACATATTTATCTAAGTTTTGAAAATTAACTTATTAAGTTAAAAATTGTAATCAACATTTGTTGAATAAATTCAGTGACACTCAACAAAGTGAACCATATTTTAACTAATATACAGAATGATGAAATGCAGAAATTGTAATTTACCTGCAAATGTCCACTTTCAGAAATTTTCTGAATCCATTTCAATGGAGAACAGCTTACCATGGATACAAATGTGAATAATAAGATTCTTACGATAATTCGAGGTGAGAAACTATAAGCGTGACACATAATTCTGTTCTAGATATTAATATTCTATTTCATGTAGCAATACCAATACAGAACACTTCAGGTATGGTTGACGATTGTTTAAAAACTGTCTTGTACTCATCGATAATATACGGAAGTTTGTTGCAATAGACATTAAATATATTCGACATTTCCAGTATTTAGTAAGTTATTATTATTGGAAACATAAAAGATTCAGTCATGTCGTTATTGATTATAACATACGATATATCTGATCGTACTTTTACAATGGTACACTTGAGTTGTGTTTGCTTAATAATATATAATTTTTTTCGTTCAACTGCATTAAAAAAGGAAAGTGGTACAATAATTGTCATTATAGTTCTAGCCATATCTGGAATACTGAAAACTGGTGATATTATGAGTATTATGATTGTTTTCGATTCAACTGTTGATCTTGCTTATATTTAGACAGAACATTTCTCAGTCAGTTCTATTGAAATCTATAAGAACTGGGATGCTGTCAGTCCAATTCTACCAGCTCGTATGGACGTACGGAGACCCTGATAAGGTTTGTGCGGAATGATCATGGCATTGTGTATGCACCAAGTGAGTGTAGCCACACCATGTATCCCCTACGGTCTGGCTCGTTACGTTTGAAGGAGTTCAGTAAGTCATATCCCGAAGTTCATTCTAACATTCAGAAGGACATATCCATAACCTTTCTCAGTCAGTTCTATTGAAATATACAAGAACCGGGATAGTCTCATCGAATGAGTAGTGTCAGAGTTATTGCCGATAATAGTAATACTCAAGACCTAAACCCCTCAATTCCAAACGATCGATATTCATATGAATGAGCGTGTACAGTTGATTTATAGCAGAGCATCGAATCGCACGTCTGAACAATGAAGAAATAGCAGATCTCCTGTGACTCGAATTTTCTATGGTATTTGTGATAAATGCCAATCTTATGTAATAGATTTTGTTGATTTGTAATAGAGAATAAATAAAAAAGTCAAGAATCTGTCATAATTTTTGAGCTGAATTGAATTGGTGTGAATATTTTACGAGAAGAAACATTTTAAACGGTTAGTTTGATTTGATTCCCAACATTTGGTGACCCCGACGTGATGGATGTGTGGAAACGAGAACGTAGGCCTATTCGAAATGGTGCCGAAAAGTTTGTAGCTGAACTGGAAGGTCTGTGTAGTAGAATACCTGTAGATAAAGATAGGATGATCTCAGTGGCGGCTCGTGAACTTTTTGAGATAGGAGGCTGGACATAAAACGTTTTTGTAAAAATATACTATATTCAGTCAATTAATTTAACCTTCGCGCAGCGACCGTACCAGCTACTTCAGTGACAAAATTAATTGTTACCCAGCAAGATCCAACGTGGAGGTATAGAGTTTCTCTTGCCCACAAATTTTTTTTTCGTTCGTTTTTTGTTTTTAATTTTTTTTGGATTTTCAATTTTTTTTTTCTATTTTTTTTGGAATTTTCCATATTTTGTTTTTTTTTATTAATTTTATCAACTTTTTTATATATTAACGAAATTTTACGGTCTTTAATTTGCGAAAAATGATCAATAATATTATCATAAAATGTATCATTATGTTTTAAGTGTTTTACTAAATCTTTTTCAATAGATATTAAACTAACATTGTATGAACGATTTTGGCCCATTGTATTTCGCATGTACGTTTTAATTCGTTTGAGAGTAGATAATGATCTCTCCACCGATGCCGACGTGACAGGAATGGTGACTGTCAAACAAAGTAGTTTATAAAACTGAGGTAAGACTTGTTGCAAATCATTATCTATCATATATTTTATCATATCGGCTTGACTGTCGTACTGGCCTAAAATATCTTTATCCCAGTATACAACGCATAATTCATTGTGCAGCGCTATTTTATCAAAAAAATTATATTTTAGAACTAAGTTATCTGAAAGTGTATTGAGAAACTCTTTTGAAAAAGATTCGAAAAATCTTCTATTCGTCAAATCGAAAAACTTTAATTCATGTAAATCGGAAAATCGAATCTCAATATTTGACCTTTAATAGTATCTAAAATTTCATAAAAAAGTTGTTTATAATGTAGTTTCTTGTCTACCAAATTATATGTTTTCCTCCTTTTCACGGGAGAAGCCTCATCAGTTGAATAATTTCCAAATAAAATATTAAAATGAAATTCTGTATAACGGAAACTTGAAATTTTATCAATGATATGTTTTAAACGATCAAGAGATCGTTTAAAACATGAATTATATTAGTGAATTTATGTTGTAAAATTTGAAAAATAAGATCAGTTTGTTCAAATATTAATTTAAAAGTATCAAGAAAAAACAAAAATTCTTCATTTTCTAAATAAGATTTTAAACCAACAGCAGTATTTAATGAAACCTGATCTGTTGAAAAGTCATCACTGTTTAATATAAAATCAAATGTTTCAATTAATTTGTCTTTATTTTTCTGGATGGTAAACTAAACATTGCACGTGATGTAAAATTCCATCGAGTTCGAGCATACAGGGAATTCTGTTTCCTACTATGTTATTTAAAACTTACGTTCGTTTGTTTGAAGACCGTTTAAATGTCCCGCCATTACAGATGCCGTCGTAATTCTGCTTTATTTCATTAAAAAATTGAAAAAATGGACCGCTGTTCTTCCCGAACTAACATCGTAGAACCCTAAAAATCTTTCCACTAGTTGTCCATTTTTACAATTAATAATTTACCGAACAGACGAATTCTAATCTAACCTTATTTCGCGTGGTTTCACTCAACCATTATACCAGCATGAAACAAAACAAGCACTGACGCAACACGCATGTGTCGTATTCCGTACCAGACCGACTGTACTGAACTTAAAGGCGGGCGGCAGGCTAGTCTCCAGAGGGTGTTTTTTCGGTATAACTTGAGAACGTGATGAAGAACTTTTACAATATTTAGCAGGTGAGTTACTGTCAATAATGGCCATTCTTGAGAGTGGAGCACAGAGCCTTAGAGACCATAGAAATGGCTCAAACTTGAGGATGTAACGAGAAAAGTGTCCAGAAATTTTTTGTGGTCAATGTAATTCACTCGTTTTTTTTTATGTAGATAGCTTATCTAATTTGAAAACTTTTCTTACTGTTAGAAAATTTTGATAAAATCAACGGATTAGCTTGAAAAAATTAATTTTCGAGTCTGCAATTTTGGCTTACTAATTTTATTTGATTAAAATACCTTAGTTGCCTTTGCTTTTCTAATGTCATTTTGGCATTTGAAGAATTTATTCTCAAAACTGTCAGTTTTTACTTTGCTTTCCGTAAAAATTTTATAAAATTATGTCTCAAAATTTCACTAACACTGAAATGGTTGATACGTTATTGATTTATGGACTTTGTCGTTGCAATGGCCGGAGAATCGCATCGCAGAATTCCAAATCGGCAAACCTTCGCGAAACTGGCAAATTTGAAGCAAATCGCAGAGAAACTGGACGCAGACGGACAAGAAGGACGTTAGAGCTCGAAGAAGCGATACTGGAAGCGGTTGAAACTTAACCTGGGATAAGCACACTACGTTTGGGACTTCGTATTGGAGCCTCAAAATCATTAGTTCATAATGTACTGAAAGAAGAACTGTTGTATCCCTATCATATTAAAACAGTTCAAGACTTATTGCCCATGGATCCAGGTCATCGGCTAGATTTCTGTCGGCTTATTGTCCAAAGACAAAACGCAAACCCCAATTTTTGTAGAAGAATTCTGTTCACGGACGAAGATACTTTCACGAGATGTGGTCTTTTTAACCTCCATAATGAACATTTCTATGCTGATGAAAATCCTCATGAAACGGAAGTTACATATTTTCAGAATCAAACTAAAATCAATGTTTGGGTTGGAATTGTGGATAACTTTATTATTGGCCCTACCGTTATACCCGATCGATTGAACGGGGAGAACTACTTAAACTTTTCGAACAAAGGCTACTTGAACTGTTGGAAGGCTTGCCCTTACACATTCGTCGTGGCCTGGTTCATCCATGATGGTGCACCTCCTCATTTCACATTAGCTGTGAGGCGACATTTGAATGCGGAATATCCAGATCGCTGGATAGGTAGAGGACACGATGCACCAGTGAACTGGCCGGCCCGCTCCCCTGATTTGACGCCCTGCGACTTCTTTCTATGGGGCGCTTTGAAGTCGAAAGTTTATGCAGCTCCAGTAGACACACGAGAGGAATTGTTGCAACGAATTAATCATGAAGCGGATTTATTGAAGGATGATCCTGAAGTACTAGCCAGAGTTCAATCCAATTTCTTGAAACGAATTAATTTGTGTATTCAGGAAAATGGGCAACATTTCGAACAATTGATGCCTTAGCGATTCCCAAAAAAGTTTTGTTGTTTCTTTTAATTTAGCATTTGTTTTTCCTGAATAATCACATCGTTTCCCCATTTCTATTGTTTTTATTATTCTTGTTTTACCGAGATATTAACCATTTCAGTGTTAGTGAAATTTTGAGCAATAATTTTATAAAATTTTTACGGAAAGCAAAGTAAAATTTGACAGTTTTGAGAATGGATTCTCCAAATGCCAAAATGATATCAGAAAAGCAAAGGCAACTAAGGTATTTTAATCAAGTAAAATTAGTAAGCCATAATTGCAGAGACCCGAAAATTATTTTTTTCAAGCCAATCCGTTGATTTTATCAAAATTTTCTAAGAGTAAAAAAAGTTTTCAAATTAGATAAGCTATCTACATAAAAAATATAGAGTGAATTACATTGACCACAAAAAAGTTCTGGACACTTTTCCCGTTACATCCTCTAGTTTGAGCCATTTCTATGGTCTCTAAGGCTCTATGCTCTACTCTCAAAAACGACTATTATTGACAGTAACTCACTTGCCAAATATTGTAAAAGTCCTTCATCACGTTCTCAAGTTATACCGAAAAAACAAAACTGTTTTTGCAACTTTGAAGCCCTCTATCGGCTAAACAAGATACTTGAGGCAAAAGTGAAACAGCTCATCAAATTTTTTTCGAATCAAAGAATCTTCTGTTTTATTTTAGCCACGCAGTTCGAGGACACCCTGTATAGAGAGTCTAGCCTCAGGTCACTGATGCCAGATTAAAAATAACTACTGAGAACGGGGAATTAATTGTAGAATTTAAAAAATTATTAGAGAAACAGGAAATAAAATGAAGAATGATCAACAACATAAATTTGTGAGGAGGCTGAGCCTCCTTAGCCTCCTTTGAGGAGCCGCCACTGGATGATCTTGATCATGAGAGTGTTGATGAAGATACAGGATAAAGTTAATGAGCTAGATAATAAAATTTTGGAACAAATGGCCCACGATGACATTCCAGAGACACAGCAAGATGAAGAATATGAACAGATTCAGAATTTACAGTTGAAAATTGATGGAATCCGAATGAAGACGGATAAAGTGTTGAGTGCTTTGGAGTCACAGGAACCCTCAATCCCTCCACCGGCACATAGTATTGGTGTTGGATCGGATAGTGGACGTGGTATGAGAGGATATCGACTACCAGAGCTAGAGATGAAGAAATTCAGCGGAGAACTTGAGGATTGGCTTGGGTATTGGCCTCAGTTCGAAAAAATTGATAAAGACCCAACCTCATACGAAAGTGATAAGTTTGACTACCTGCTTCTTTCGCTCAAGGAAGGGACTGATGCATATGATATAGTATCAAGCTACCCATCGAGTGCAGAGAATTACAATGTCGCAGTTGAGGCTCTGAAGAATCGTTGTGGGAATGAGGATCTATTACTCCAAGTCTACATAAGGCAGATTTTGGATTTAGTGATCGCTAACTCCAACTCAACTAATAAGATTCCCTTCAATAAGTTACACTTGAATTTGCAGTCTTATTTGAGAGATCTAAAGAATTTAAAATTAGAGAATGCTGATCCAGCGACATGGCTATATCCATTAGTTGAGTCAAGTCTTCCAAAAGAGATGCAGTTATTGTGGTAGAGGAACCCTTTGAACAAGCATGATGGTGCAAATGATGAGCCACCCAGAAATCGATTGGATTTGTTGATGGAATTTTTAGGACAGGAAGCACTCATTCAGCAGAGGTTGGATCTGGCTGATAGTGGGTTTGGTTTGGAGAAAAAAGTGAATAAAGATGATTCTTTTAAGAAGTCGAAATTTCAACCTACTCCAACGTTAGCTACATGTCACAGTGGAAATGTTCGTATCTGTTTGTTTTGCGACAAGAATCATGAAGCGATGGAGTGTAATACTGCACGAAGCTGGACTTCACAAACAAAGAAGAGTTATCTGATAAAGAAAAAGGTTTGTTTTATTTGTTTTCGCCCAAATCACAACGTGTGGAAATGTAAAGCCAGTATCCAGTGTTCTGTGTGTGGAGGTAAACATTACCCAGTCATGTGTCCAAACCTTGAATGTAGTAATGGTTCCACAGAGAGAGAGTTTCTGCAAAGAAAACAACGAATTCATCGGCAGTGAAAGAGACTTTCACGGGATGTTCAAATCATACTTGCTCGAGTACCGTGAAATTGCAGACATTGCTTGTCACTGTTTGTTATGGGGACAAGAAGAAATTAGTTCGAGCATTTATAGACAACGGATTACAAGGATCGTACATTCTTAAGTCAACCGCTGAAGAATTATGATTACAATCAAGAGGTCAAGAAACAGTGACTCACTCACTTTTTGGTGGAGAAGAAGTTGTCATACACCATCAGAAGTATAACATAGTCCTCCAGAGTAATGATGGTGGTTATTCATGCTCGATTACAGTGCGGGACAAAATGAAGATCTGCAATCCGATTCCAAGAGTTTCTCAATCATCAAATCAATTGATGGCTGAATTAAATAAGGAAGGAATTCAGCTTGCAGATGTGGGGGTTGTGTGCCCGCCTATTGAAGTGTTGATAGGAGCTGACATATATGGTAGACTACTCACTGGGGAACAGTCTCAGCTTCCATATGGACTGACAGCACAAAAAAAAAAGTTAGGGTGGACTATATCCGGTGTTACGAATGAATTAGGAGAAGAGGCTCTATCGATGAGTGTACTATCGATGACGTTACAATATTTCTCCATTAACCAATTATGGGACCTTGATGTTATTGGCATTCATGATGAGACTGATGTTAAGACTGCCAAAGAGCTCGAAGAGGAAGATAAACAGAAGTTCTTCCAAGGACGGAACGATGATGGTAGGTATGTAGTGTCTCTTCCATGGAAGGAAGATCACCCTCTTTTACCCAGGAATAGAGAGGTAGCCATCAAAAGACTGCAGTCAGCTGAAAGAAAGTTGGAAGAAATTGATTTATTTGATTTTTACTCGAAACTTTTCGGTGATTGGATTGCTAAGGGATTTATCGAGGAAGTACCCACAACAAGTGAATTAAATGGGAATAAAATCCATTACGTCCCTCATCGAGCTGTCGTTAAGCTGAGCAATGCCACAACCCCTGTTCGACCTGTTTTTGATGGATCATGAAAAATTGGGAAGAATCCTTCATTGAATGACTGTTTGAAGAAAGGAAGTTGTTATATACAGATGATTCCTGATCTATTACTTCAATTTCGAGAAAAAAGGATTGGTTTTATCTCGGATATTAGAAAATATTTTCAGATGATTGAAGTAAGAAAAGAGGATCGAGATTATATGAGATTCCTTTGGTGGAAGGATATTCGAAAGAAAAAAATCATCGAGTATCGTCATGTTCGAGTCATGTTTGGAGCAACTTGTAGTCCTTTTATTTTAGGAGCTGTGTTGGAACATCATTTGAAGAATGTCCAAACATCAGACAAGGAAATTGCTAACAAACTGTTGGAAACTTTATATGTAGATAATTGCGTTCGCTCAGTGGATACCATGGAAGATTATCGGCATTTCCGAAAAAAGTCAACTAATCTATTACTGGAAGCAAAAATGGACCTTCGACTATGGATGTCAAACGTGTACGAGATGAATGATCCAAATACACACACAGTATCAGTACTAGGAATGATATGGGACAGAGTGAATGATGAATTGTATGTAAACACAGAAGGGATATCAAATCCAGCAGTCGTGACCAAGAGAGTTCTTTTGTCTGCAGCTCAAAAAGTGTACGATCCACTGGGAATATTGTGTCCAGTCGCTATTCCAGTGAAAATTATGCTTCAAAAAGCTCACATCAATAAATTGAAATGGGATCAGCCATTGACAGATGAAGATAAGAAGATCTTTTTGAAATGAGTGTCTCAAATTACCCTCTCCAATCAAATTCGAATTCCTCGTGTATTCTCTGGTGGAAATAGTGACCGTAAATGTTGTACTTTGCATGTTTTTACCGATGCTAGTAAGCATGCTTATGCTGTGACAGTATTTATGAGAGTGGAATTATCTGGGTACACATCACTACAACTTTTGGAAGCAAAGTCTTGAGTTGCTCCAATAAAGAAAATGACGATTCCAAGATTGGAACTGACTGCTTGCCCAATTGGTGCTAGGTTGTTAGACTCAATCAGGAAAGCATTGAAATTAGAAAATGTTTCTGTAATTTTTTGTTCCGATTCTACTACAGCGTTGGCCTGGATTCGAAGGAAAAAAATTTGGGGAGACTATGTGGGTAACCGGGTAAAGGAGATCAGGAAATTGACTAATCATGATAACTGGAGATATGTTCCTGGCACAATAAATCCTGCAGATTTACCTTCTCGCGGTTGTTCATTTGAACAACTAGTTGATGAAAGGTGGTATGAGGGTCCAGATTGGTTAAAGCAACCTTGTGAGTGTTGGATTTTTAAAGAAGATGAGGTGAAAGAGAAAATCTAATGGAAATGTGTTATGTTCATAATTCATTTGGGGGGGGGATGTGATAAATGCCAATCTTATGTCATATATTTTGTTGATTTGTAATAGAGAATAAATAAAAAAGTCAAGAATCTGTCATAATTTTTGAGCTGAATTGAATTGGTGTGAATATTTTACTAGAAGAAACATTTTAAACGGTTAGTTTGATTTGATTTCCAACAGTATTCATCAATAAACCTCTCGGTAACTCGTTACCCAATATAATACTACCAAGAGTCCTAAGCTCTCTAGTGAACGTTGAATTCACCTCAGAAATAGTATCAAGTCCTTCCGAACTTCAAACAAAACTCTGCTCCTGGATTACATCCTTCATTTGTCTTTTTCCTCAAAACCTGCTCGCAATCAATCGCAGATTCCTTGGCCAAGATAACGACAGCTAGTTGCAGAAGCAAGATCCTACTGCAAATATGGAAAACGGCCTCAATTATAGCGATATTCAAGACTGGGGATAAATTATATCCGAATAACTATCGTCCAATAAGTTCAGTACCAATAGTATGTGAAGTAATGGAGTCAATAATAGCTAATCACATATGACATTTTCTACTTCGACATAACGTCATTCCTGTACAACAAGCTCAACCCTTGCGAATTTACTGGATTACCACAACGACGGAAGCCCTCTACCGACATAATTTACCTCGATTTTCCAAAACGCTTCGATAGCGTCTCAAGACGTCGTCTTCTATTCAAATAAGAACACGCTGGGATTAGAGGTATGTTACTCCTTTGGTTGAACGATTTCCTGACTAACAGAAAATTCACAGTTAAAGTGGTTACCTCATTTGCCAAAGAATAGTCGTAGGTAACCGATTGACCCAGGGATTTTCGGGTCCACTCCTATTTCTGGTTTTTGCAAGTGATTTGCCGTACCATCTACAGAGCAAATCTTCATTCCCAGCAGATGACGTTAAAATTCATGATTCCTCTCAGACTAGAGGTTACCCATATATGCTCCTTGGCCAATGACTGGTTGCTTCCCCGCAATGTAGATAAGTATGTTGTCCTCCATATAGGTGAATCTAAACCCCGAATTCAATATTTTGCCAACAGCTTGGCGTTGAAACCTGTGTGCTCGAATAAATATTTGAGTGTCACAATTACGTCGAATCTAATATGGTCAGAGTATATCAAGAAAGTTCGCAAAGGACTTCACAGCTGTTCTTCTCCACAGTTCTGTTCAAAATCGTCGTGGATCTGTACAAAACATGCTTCCACACTATCCTCAAATATGCTAATCCAGTGTGGTGTCCAGTGGTCGTATCTTATCAAAAACGGCAGGAAGGTGTCCAGAGTTTGGAAACAAGACTTCCCATTGGTGATATTAGACCTTCTCACGAAGAAAGGCTTATACTGGCAAATATACCAAGAGAGACGTTTTCATTATAGCATATCGCAATGAACGTCATCTCTTCCCAGACAGCTTATCATGCCTGTTCCTCAGTCAAGTTGATATCAGTCATCGTGGACACAGATTCTAATTAGAAAAAGGAAAGTTCAAATGCAGTACCAGACAATGTTTCTTCAATAATAGAAATTTTGATGTATGGAATAATTTACCTTAACATATAGTTTCCGCGTCTTCTGTAAATGCGTTGACAAACCAATTTGATTCTAGATTACAATCTTTATCATTGCTTCAAATTTTGTATTGTTTTTTCATTTCTGATCCTGTTATTGTCTAGATCTGTATCACCAAATACTATAATTATTGTTGCCATGTAAACTCGTTTTATACCTTGTCATGAATATTTTTATTTTGTTTTCTGGTGCTCACAGATATTGGAGAAGGTGTAAAACAATGAATGTGAATAGGTTGCCTCCACCTGTGAGATTCGCATGGAAGGAAAAATGAGTGATATGTAGGTACCTGACCTCAGCAGTATACCTTCAAAGTTAATACTTCGCTTATACAGAGTGTTTTGCTACATCTCCAAAGACCCTGAACGAACATGTGCAGGATAGGAGTTCTATGAGATATGATTCGGACGAATGCGCTCAATCGTTGACGGGGACATCAGAAGATTTCAGATGGCTGACATGGAAGGTTTCACGTTCAATACCATCAATATTTTTGAGGACGTATGTCGCGAAACTAACCGCTTGTTCCACTCGATTGGGCCCGGATAATAGAGGCAACATTTTCTTCGTCTCATAATTTAGAACCGAAGATGGAGATTCGAACTCGGGAGTATAATGGATCATGGCTCAAATTTTTGAAAGGACACGTCTGAGTATGTCGCAGCGTGAAGTCCGTCAAAGTTTCACTTACTAGACCATACTTGACTTCATTTGAAATATTTGATTCGTCAGATGGTCCCTCGAGGGGCGCGCGTAACCCTCTCCGCGTTTTTGCTCGAACATGGAGTACAGAATAAGGTTACTTCCACACCGAGAGGAGTTAGTGTAATCAAGCGATTCAGGTAAGCCCGAGGGTGTATTTTATGAGTGTACCGAACGACAAACTTCGAAAAGGTGTTTGACTAGACCATACGAAAATTGGTTCCGCCTCAACTCCCGAGTAATGGGCCATGCAAATAGGGGCCATGAGTTCACCTTTTGTTTTCCGGAAACCTGGATACGTCTCAGGTTCTGGCAAAGCGGTCTGTTCCGTTTTATGACATACTTCACAGGGGCTCAATACTCTTCCAACGTCTGAGTACATATAAGGCAACTACATTTCAATTTTCAGGGAACACCACATCTTGTAAGTAGCAAAATGTCCTATACATTCGTGAAAATATCTGCAAAATTCCATAGACAAAGTTTTAGGTATGCAAAGTGAACAAGATTCGTGTAAAGCTTGTCTGAAATAAAAATGAATGATATCACTAAGTTGGCTTGAAACAGTTTCAGTTCAAGCCTCAAGCCTGCCCTGAAGATGCCACCTGTAATGGTTGGCGAAACGTCGGCATCAAGTCGAGCTATTGTGACGCGGAATCCATCCGAAAGCCCAGAATTTTCAATAAATAGTGATCTATTAAATAATAAAAAAATATAAAAGTACCTATTGAATGATAATCCCTCTATGTTATTGGTTCTTTTTGAAACGCTTTATCTCGTAAGTAATTGCTCCCTACAAAGAAACTTCGGAACAAGTTCTTGTAGCAAATTGCGTTAGCTACAAATTAGTTCTCCACATTTTTCCCAATAAAGATCGTAGTTCTCGAGTTGCGAAAAAACTAATTTTTGCTACAATCGAATCGAAGACAATATTCCACATATTATTGCGAGCTATGACAGTCTATTTTTCTTGATTGTCATTTCCATAAATTTAGGCATTAAGGAATAAATGCGCTCTATGAAAGGTTTCCCCGCCTTTGGGCTTATTCAGTGAGAACACATTCATTTTCCGAGAGTTCCCTATCAACCTGGAAATAAAACACCTGTCTTTGCTCTCACATCTATAATCGGTTGTTTCTTTTTTATGAAAATTTCGGATATCAGAATTAGTCTCATGTTTTTGAAAGTTTGTAATTTGATTCTGATTTGGATTTGAGGATTTTTCATCAAAATGATGATCTGCTTGTCTCAATTTATCTGAAGCATTTTGAAAATTAGTTATTCTAATCAAGATTGATGGAATATTTGGGTCAAAATGCCTAGCAATAATTTGCATGCGTAGTTCCGCTTCATGAAGTAAATTAACATGGTTGTCCAGTGGAACGTGAAGTTGATATGATCAACAAACTTGCCGCCTCTCTTCGAGTAACGAACAGGCTCTAATTTCAATTCCAACTTCAATTTCAATTCCACTCCTAATTGCTTAGTAGTTCCCAAAAATGGTTAAGAAAAGCTGATTTGAATTAATTGTGAGAAGTGAAGGTATTCAGATAATCAGACTATAATTTTGCATCATCAACAGCAGAAAAATGTATCAAAAAGACGAAAATTCGTAGTTCTGCGGCTTGAATTCACTTCCTGACAAATTCATAAATTCAACTGAATGAACAAGATTTCGTATCAAAAATTGGTATTTTTTAAGAACTTCACTGAAAGTCGGACAATCGTCAATTATATTCTTATTACAATGAGTGTTGACATTATCATTTGTCAATTAGCAATGTGGCTATTGTTGGCAGCATGGGTCGAGTTGTTCTGTAGTTGTTATGTGGTCGCTCTTCTCTGACTGCATTTTGTTACTGTTTTTAATTTTTTTGTTTATAAATATATAAATGTCATAATAATAAAATTTGAAGGGAGACTTCACGGAATTTATAAAACTACACGAATCAATGGGACACATAACATTTATAAAAAATGTCGATAAAATATTGAGCAACCCTCGTATATATTGCCACATCATACGGTGATGGAACACAGCAGTACTACTACTCGTTGTAGAGTTACGTTTGACGAATTTGCAAAATCCGGTCGAGGAATATCACTCAATGATTTATTGCTCGTAGGTCCTATCGTTCAAAATAATCTTTTCTCAATTGTAACAAGTCTCAGACTGCATCGGTATGATTTGGGTTCAGATGTGAAAATGATGTTTGGGCAAATAATATAACATCCCGTTGACAGAAAATATCAGCGGATATTATGGCGATATGATAAATCGGAGCCGATTGAGAGTTATAACCTAAATACAGTCACTTACTTACAACGGTATCCGCGAGTTATCCGCAACTAGAGTTTTAAAACTCTAATTGGAATTCAAAGAAAAATATCCACACACATCGAATATATCAAAACAGTCATTTTACATGGACGCTTTGTTAACAAATGTTAACACGATAGAGTAGGCTCTAGAAATATACAATGAAATAACCGAAATCTTGAATGGCGCCAATATTCCATTAAGAAAATGGTGTTTAAACGAAAGGGTGACCTTAGATTCAATATTGGTTGTTCGAGAAAATGAAGATAAATTGATACAGTTTGCCGACATTAAGGAAATAAAAACGTAGGGAATCGTGTGGAATCCGAATACAGGCACGTTAAGCTAAGTGGTGAACATCACTTTCAATAATAATATTATCACAAAGCGTTCAATCTTACCCGCAATATCAAGAATTTTTGACCCGCTAAGGTCTGATAGATCCAACAAGTATTCAAAGAAACCTTGTAAGTGAAAACCTGAAAAATATCGAACTACACGGTTTTAGCGACGCCCCGGAGAAAGCATATGGCTCATGTATATATTCATGTTCAAAAAACGTACAGGGTGAAATCATCTCGCGACTTTTATTTTTTATGTCTCGTTGTTCTAGAGACTATCTTACCCAGTTGCAGCAGAGATGCAAGTGACAAACCGCTTCGGCTGATCTCAAGATAGGCGATTTGGTTATTTTGAAGGAGGACAATATTCCACCACTACGCTGGCTCATGGCTCGCTTTATTGAAGTTCACCCAGGAACTGATGGAGTAACGCGTGTAGTGTCATTGAAGGAGTCCAGTGAGAGCAGTTTCAGGCCTTCAGAAATTAAAAATTTGTTTCCTAACATTGGAATGTCATACTTAAATTGTATGGTACTATGACGAACATTTGAGAATTCGCTTTTTGTCAATTTCAATTTATATTAGATGTACTACTAAGGAATTTTGATTATTGGAAGCAAATCTGTCAACTAGGGCGGCTTATGGACAATCGTTAATTATATTTATATTGCAATTAATATTGGAATTGTCATTTGTTAATTACCAATGTGGTCATTGTTGGCAGCATGGGTGTAGTCTTTCTGTAGTTGTTCTGTGGTCGCTCTTCTCTGACTGCATTTTGTTATTGTTTTTCAGTTTTTTGTTTATAGATATATGAATGTCATGATAATTGTAGCATGAATAGAAAATTATATTACAGTTCACCACAAATTCCAATCATTAACGTTTCCGAAGGGGTGAACCTGCATACAAGCATTTCACGTTTATACGAAAGTGTTATCGGGTATCCTATAGTTTCAATTACTATGGAAAACCTTATTTAAAATTTTCTGATTTTGCATCTGTTGAACAACTTCAACGACAAGTCTGGTTAAGCCTTGTGGCCTGAATAAAGGCATCGTCGGTTATACAGTGAGGTGTGAAACTAGAGATGGTGACCCAATTACTGCATTTGTGGATGCGGCAGCTGGGGTGCATCTTGATCCTCCATACTATGTAGAAAACTATTGGGAAGCGGAGCAGAAAAATGATAATATACAAGTACAGACATACCTTGTTTACAGGTGGGTGTGGAGAGGTCTGGGAGTACCTCTGGAATAATAAAAGGTATTCTGCCGAAATTTGTATTCGTATCTGCTCTTGTCCCTTCATTCCGTAGTTGCTTTTCAACTCAAATTATAGGCATTCTCTTGGCCTTGTGTGTTAAGCTGTAATCGGCTCATGATTTGATATAAGTATTTGCTCTCACTGTGGGCGCCAGATGTAAAAAAATTTCCTCAGAGGATGTTTCAGGTTGAAAAATGCTCTAGTTTTCCGAAATTAAGTGGTTTATTCCATACAACTCTACAACGTGGTGAAATGTAGCGCGTTCCATAAAATCTGAAAGACGTACCATTGGTTATCAGTCAATACTCTAAATAATCAAAATGCACCACTTCACCTGGCACTAAGTCGGCGCCGAATAGAATCTTATATGAAAGTAATATGTGTACACCCTTTGTACCTAAGAGCAACCATCAATCAAGAACGAATGAAATATCCCCAAGACGGGAATCGAACGAATAATATAACGGATACGTTTTTTTTAACGCCTTGAAAAATAATAAATCTTTGAATGGTACAAAAAATAAATGTGAGCATGCTGCCTTCACCTATTGTGAGATTAGCACGGAAGCAAAGATGAGTGATGATAGATAACTGACACTAGCAGTACATCTTCCAAGCAAATACACCGCTTATACAGTGCTACAGTTCTGCTACACTAGATTAGAACAACTAATATCAATCTATCAATAGAAAGTGCATACTTTTCCATTCCTATTTCTGTACAAGGAGCTCGAACCATTGCTGTAATTTTGTATGGTCATATAGCAAAAATAATTGCAGCCAAATATTTATTTTCCTAGGATCTAACTCTATTGAATAGAATCAGTCATTACTTGACGAAAATCCATTCTAAGCAAATAACAAATGAAATAACTACTAAAAGCTAGATATTCATGAGTTCAATAAATAAATGTAACTATAGTTACATTTATCTATTAGGCCGGAAGTGTAACCATTAATAACCGCGATTTATTCAATATCATTAGACAAATCGCGGTAAATAACGGTTACTCTTCCTGACTAGTAGATTAGATACAAGTTAGCTATGAATTCCAGTAGTTACCATAATAAAACAAATGTATTCTAATGCTAAAATCATTTATGAAGGGTGACAAATTGAAATTTCAAATTTCTTAGTAAATTAGATATTCACGTAGCGAATAAAACGCAGAATAATTAGGCTGCTTATCAAAACTATAATGAAGATAAATCATGTGATGAGAACAAATGTGAGGTTTACGAGCTCACATGTGGTTGTTGCCCTATGTTAAACATTGATCAGACAATAAGGACCTTCAAAAGCGGATCAAAGAACAGGCGTAGTTTCATTGATAATAAATTCGATTCATTTTTCGCTTACATTTAATAATAGAAAAACGTTATTTTAATGATAATTTCGAAATTCTACATATTCGCAATACAGGTAATAAATTAAAATTGCCGAAGTCCCTAAAAATTGGTGAATATAAGAAATCCGATATCTAGTACAGTGTGTTCACTTTTCTATTTCTCTTAATGTACTTACACGAAATTGTGGCCAATAAGGCAGAGAAACCTTAAACTTGTTTATACTAACATTTCTCAGTTCTCATGAAATATATAAGAATCGGCATGATCTCATTGAATGATTACTGTCAAAGTAATTGCCAATCATTGTAATATTCATAACGTAAACTTCTCAATTCGAAACGATTGAACTACTTTAGATGAATGTGCGTGAACAGTTGATCTATAGCGGAGCATCGAATAGCTTTGTGTTCATCAAAAATGTGCTATCCTTTCAAAGGCTTATATTTACAAAAATATAAGACTCATACAGGACCAAAGTGGAGTAATTCGTTAACACGCTGGACTAGACATCCAGGAATATGGGTGAAAAATATTCAAATAACATAGTCATTTGTTTAATATTTTGTTCATTTACAATACATAAATTTGATGTGATTGCTACACAGACTTTTAATACTTTGATGAAACAAAATAAGTATGTACCCATTTATGTGAATTTCCAATGAGATTTTTTCCTATGGTGATTATCTATCAACTATCAATTGTATTAACATTCGACTTCAGATAATTATTGTTGTTGGAACTAATTATACGGAATTTTTATTTATCAGCGGTTAAAAAAATAGAAGGCTATGTCAGAAGACAAAAGACATTTCACACCATGACAGCCGTTATGAAAGTATATCGTATAAAGGTTGGTCGATAGAATGTCGGGATTTCCAAGAAACAGAAGAGTGCGACTTCCTTAGTGTACAATAGGAACAGTATTGGTTAACCACAGTTTTCTCTGTGTAATTATTATAATGAATATGAAGTCTGAAATGCAGTTACCATCGAAACAGCATTTTCATAATTCTGAATTGTGTGACACTATCGATATAACTGGATATACTTAATTATCCTAAAAACAATTCGAATAACAGCTTCCAATCAATCAATTCCTTTTAGCTATTTTTCATAAATGAGCGTAGGTAGCTCTATAATATAGATTTATGTATTTTCATTTATCATGAATTATTCTTTGATTAAGATATCAATATTCATATAGGGGCTGAAATGGTGTATACCACCTGAATCATATATTTTGTTTAGCGCATAGATTAATGAATTGAAGTCTGCTGTGCTGTCCACTAAAATCGACTAGAGGTTGAGAGTATCAGGAACGGTTAGAATCAAAAACCTGAATCGTCAAAAATCATAATGATATCCATAATTTAAATATCAATCTGTAATTTGGTATTATTTGGGAATTTCGACTAACAACAACACAAGATGCCAAGACGGAGATATATATTTAGGTTGTGATTTTTTAATTTCCAAAATAATCTTTCTCTCAAATTTATTACCGAGGAAATGTAACCTTTGGCTCAATATCCCTTCCCCTACAAACTTAAAATAGCCATAGAAAAACCCATATGAAAGTGAGAATAAATCAGATCTATTAGATTTTAGTACAATTTATGAGAGGATTATATGCAATAGGTTGAAATTTGAACCATAGACAGGATTGTATGAAGTATAGGGTTCAAATATATCAAAAAAGTTCATAACAACAATTTCATGCATTCAACTATTCAAATGGAGTGCTTATGGTCCGCTATGGACAGGCAATCAATTTCACCCACACCAATGTCTTCTCCATAAGAAGTATTAGTCGACTAATTATCATGAGCACGAAATACCGTAAAAGAAAGCTGCAGCAATAAAAGCATGAAAATTAAAAAAAAATCCATACTTCCAATTATTTAGAGGATGTGTGAATGGTTCCCTACAGTCAGGCAATCAACTCCACCTACATCAATGTATTCCTCATGAAAATGTGCATTAGTCGACCAATTTTCATGAGCATAAATTACCGTGGAAGAAAGTTGCAGCGATACAAGCAAACAATTTATGTAAAAAATTCCATGTATTCAATTATTTAGAGAACGTGTGGATGGTTCGCTACGGCCAGACAATCAACTTCACCTACACCAATGATAAAAAGATGGATTAGCTGATTGATTTTCTTGAGCAAGAATTATCGTTTTTTTTCTTATTAGAAGAAAAATGCAGCGCAAGCAAAAACTTTCATAACGGAAATCTCATAAATTTAACTATTCAAATCGAGTGTAGATGGTTTGCTATGACTAGGA
Organism: Endomychus coccineus; assembly: GCA_958510875.1. Taxonomy (NCBI): domain Eukaryota; kingdom Metazoa; phylum Arthropoda; class Insecta; order Coleoptera; family Endomychidae; genus Endomychus; species Endomychus coccineus. The sequence goes on along the minus strand of OY294068.1, from coordinate 121,209,871 downwards.
AATAAACATCAGCTACACCTGTGCCTTACCTATAAGAAGGTGCATTAGCCGACAAATTTTCGTGAGCAGAAATTATCGTAGAAGAAAGTTAATGTGATACAACCAAAACATTTCATAACAAAAATTTCATAAATTTAACTACTCAAATGGAGTGTGGAAGGTTCGCTACGGCCAGGCAATGAACTTCACCTACACTCTATGTCTAACCTATAAGAAGGTGCATTACGCGACAAATTCTCACGAGCAAGAAGTGTAGGAGAAAGTTGCAGCGATCAAGCAAAATATTTTATAACAGAAATTTCATAAATTTAACTATTCAAATGGAATGTGGAAGGTTCGCTACGGCCAGGCAATGAACTTCACCTACACTCAATGTCCAACCTATAAGAAGGTGCATTACTCGACAAATTCTCACGAGCAAGAATTACTGTAGAAGAAAGTCGCAGCGATCAAGCAAAATATTTTATAACAAAAATTCCATAAATTTAACTATTCAAATGAAGTGTGGAAGGTTCGCTACAGCCAAGCAATGAGTTTCACCTACACCAATCTCTCACCTATAAAAAGGATCATTAGCCGACAAATTCTCATGAGCAAGAATTACCGTAGAAGATAGTTGCAGCGATACAAGCAAAAAATTTATAATAAAAACTGCCATACATTCAATCATTAAGAAGACGTGTGTATTGTTCCCTAAGATCAGGCAATCAACTTCACCTACACCAAAGTCTTCCCTATAGAAATGGTGCATCAGCCAACAAATTCTCATGAGCAAGACATACCGTAGAAGGAAGGTGCAGTGATACAAAAATTTTATAGAACCGATAAATACTCATGAGTGACAACATTTTAATTAGTATATTTTTGTTATCATATATTTAGGCTTAGACACCCATCTCTCCCTCTATTCCATAAAATAAACATTTAATATTCGTTTTAATTGATTTTTTTAGTAAATAGTCTTGTCTATTTCTTGAACTTGAGCATCCTTTGAAATTGTACCAGTAATGCATTATTTACAAACTGTTGGAAGTGATAAGTGATATAAGTCTTTTTACTTTCAATGGCATTTATTCTCCAAACACCAACCAGATTTTGGTTTTATCTTAATACTTAGATTTATTATAGATGCTTGACATAAGATTAAAATACCAAAATGTCCTTCCTTTTACATTGATAATTTTTATAAACCAGTGATTATTTGGTTGATTCAGTGAATATATAAGATTATTTTTCCGTCCCAAATATCGACCAATAGAATTGCACCATTCGACGTCACGTGGTACAACCTACATGGAATTATACTGAATATTTTTTGAATATTTTCTCTGGTAGTTGCTATATATAAAACTTCAAACTGACAGGTTGAATTCTGTCCACCATCGATAAAAAAGTCAAAGGAAATGTTCATTTGGGACGGAAAAATAATCCTCCGAATACCACACGAGCTTCAAAATTATCTGGCATTTCCCTCAAGGTTCCCTGCAAACAAATAAAGTCGTCAAGTTTTTCAGGAAAAATCACTCGCGCTTTGCGCTCGTGATTTTGTAACCTGAAAAACTTGACTCCTTCATTTGTTTGCAACGAACCTATCTGGAAATACCCGATAATTTTGAAGCTCTTGTGGTATTATATATGAATATCTTTCAAAACTTGTTCATATCTGATGAGACTCATATTACCAGAAAATATATTTGTAGAATAATTACAGGAAAAATTTGTTATTCGTAATTGACATCAAAATTCATCAAAGATAGTATTAGTTATATTACAAACTTATTTAACCAATTGCTGAAATTTAATGTATTGAAATCTTCGTAACCTAATTCTTTGACATAACATTCAATATAGTCATAGATAGCAATTGTATATTATATATTTCAATTATTCAATTGTGAAAGCTGTTACTTTGTGAAAGTTTATAATTTTAACGAAATATTAAATAAAACTACTTTGTTTTACTATCACTGATATTTAATATAGTCGTTACTATAGTTTCAACACTAAACGTCTGAAGATGACACGTTCAGTGTTGAAACTATAGTAACGACTATATTAAATATCAGTGATAGTAAAACAAAGTAGTTTTATTTATTATTTCGTTAAAATATTATATATTTGGTATTGAGAAACTTTCTTTCCATTTTCAATGCCGTACTCAACAGATTCAATATTGTGTAAGGTGTCTTTATTATGGAACATTCGTTTTACTTTTATCTGTAAACTGACATCTGAATTTGATTTACACAAATTTTCAAATTGTAGTGCTGTTAGTCTTTTGAATCTCACTTGATACCATGTTTCTGATTTTCTTTGCTCAATTGTGTTATCGTCAGTTACCTGTAAGTTACGTTAACTTAAATTAATGTTTTGATATATGTAATTTTGACACAAATCACCTAATTCGTACTTAGGGTTTTGAATAATGGGTTTTGGGCATTTCAAAACAGAATAGCTATTCAAATCACTATTTGCAAATGGAAAGGTCTGCATCTCTTTTTGTTAAATCACAACTTGATGTATCCACGGCACTTATCCCTGGACTCAATCTGCAGTAACATCTAGTTTACTTCTAAAACAGTGGATGCATCGCAGTAAATCATCATGAGATGAATTCAATTCAATTAAATTTTGAAACGGTTTTTTAAGCACATCAAGCCCTCTATTTTGCTCTGTTCGACATAACTGATGGTAGCATCTTTCAAACGATTCATTGTTCAGAAGACAATATTCCTCCTTTTTTCGACAAATCATTAGACATTACATTTGTAGCACACCTACTTTTCATTATTTTTAAAGAAATTTCTTTATGAATACTGATTAAATGGGACCTTATTTTACGAATTATTCGACTACGTAGTTTTAATTTTTTTCTTCACATAACACAATATTTTTGGTTATGCCCAACCATCGTTCTTTCAACAGAACACCAGACCAATGTGGTAGACGCGGATTATATTTCTCAATGAGTAATTCAGGAGAATCCTTCCTGGAATAGGAATTGATTTTTGAATTAATTCTATTGGACTTAAGCTCCATCTGATTTAAAATGTTTAAGAAATGTTTATAGAAATGACTAGATTTACTTGAGCTCCATCTCATCTAAAATATTCAAGAAATGTTCATAGAAATGACTGGATTTATTCAATGAATAAAGTACATCTGAAGTATAAGGGGTGTTGGTATTAAAAATCAGATCGGGGTTTTGTAATGAAGATAATGCATCTTCTCTCTGACAAATATATTGAGCAATTGGTTCGAAGACGATTGAACTGAGCAGCTATATTTAGGATAACTCAGTAGTACACAAATATGTTTGAATAACTTCTCAACTTAATATATGTCACTAAAATTGAACACAGCTTTCATAATTTCCTCAATAACTCCATTAGTATTGCTAAGACACTTATTTACATCGACCGCAATTTAAGAAAAAATGACCGCAACATATATTTGGAATAACTAAGTAAGAACTTTCAAAATGTTAACCTTTGTATATTTTATCAAAAGCTCAAATTGAGATAATTTATAAGAATTGTGTTGTACCAAAACATACATATACATTAATAAATCTAAAGTCAATTGCCACGCGTGAAAATACTGGCCATTTTTTAAATGCCTCAAGGAATACATTTTAAATTTACCTAGCCACTTGCCAATTGGAGCATCATCGTGAGTTGCTGGAATCATTACCATAATTGGACACACAATTATTTTGGGACAACATAATAACGCTAGCATAATGATATACTCTTTTTTTGGTAGAAGGAAGTTCACGAATGATGGATCCTGTAGCGGCTAATGGAAGGATAGGTAATTCATGAGTACTTCCATGACGTCTAACTGTTGAGTAATATGATTGTGAACAAAAGAGGGCTGAACAACACATTGTATAATGTATATATTTGAGATTGATTCGACAATCTAACAATTCCATATCTTCAAAACCATATGAATGTGTATCCAGGAGAGATAATTTTTTTGATGTTTTTCGAATAACGTATTCAGACCTCTCTCCATCCAAATTACTCTCAATGCCATAGAAGCAGATTTGTTTGATTATGGTTAAGTGAAGACTTAAAACCTCCTCTCCATAATAAGGTATACTTTTTTAGATTTTTTCTATTGAAATAATAAAACGCTTAATATGCATATATTTTTATAGTAACTTGGTTAAAATTGATTATATTGTTAGATGCGGTAATCTTTTTGAGTTGGATGTAAGGGTAGTGTCCTTTCTGAAGGTGTACTTTTTCGGAATATACTGCGTCAAACTCCTCATCACAAAGAGAAAATATTTCTCCAGTTATTTCACAACGTTTATAGTTTCGGCATTCCCAACTAACGGAATTTCCATTGCTGGAATAAAGAGGCAAAATTATATCTATTCTTGATCATCTTTGATCATCTAAGTGAAGAAATTGTATGAGATACATCTTCGGAACTGGGCGTGGGATCTTGGAAGTTTCAAACGAGGGACTTTTCTTCATCCTTCCGATTGATAATTAAGATCTGAATCAACATTAATATTTTCTTTTGACATGTGCAAAATATAAGAGGTATTAAAAGGTCATCTTATTTCTTCGGAGTGGAAGAATATACGTGATTTTCAGAGTTAAAAGTATTGGCAGCAATTTTTGCTCATACCAGTATTGTCTCCGCCGTTGAATAAATCTGTCTGAACAAGCTCTTCATTACCATCATTCGTTAGTACATCTGACAATTCATACTTTCCGTTATTGGGATCTTATTTAGTGTCTACTATGAGTATCTTTTTCAGTAAAATATATTTTATGTTCAGTTTGTTGTTAAAAAAATTTTAACTTCCATATGGTTACAAATGTTTTTTTGATGGCCCTACAGATGATCAGGTGAAACAAAGAATAATCTATCGAAAAATACAATACACTGATGATTTATCTCAAAGTGTTATAAGTCTTTTCAAAAAATTTAATAACATAAAAATTGCTAGATACAATCTTATAATAAATCGTCAATTGTTTTCAAAAGTGGAGGATAAAAATCAACTCTTGTTTGAAAGTAATGTAATATACAAAATTTGTTGTCATGATTGCGTTGGTTGTTATGTGGGTCAAACTGGACAGTGGTTAGAATAACGCTTAATTCAACACAAAAGTGATAGTCGTTTGGGAAAAAACATGTGCTGTGGTTGAACATTGCTTAAATATAGTCATAATCAGTCATGGTCATGATTCTGATTATTCTACTGTTGAAATATCAAAAAAGGTCAACAATTATAAAAATAGGTTATTTCTTGAGATGTGTCACATAAGCAAAACAACAAACGCTAGAAATAAAAAGACAGATACCAACAAACTAAGTGATATTTATTGCAATATTTAACAAAAATGTAATGTTTTTTGTAAATGTATGTTTTTAAAATTTTGTATATTTCAATTCGAATTTCTTTCAACTGTGGCAATTAGTTTGTTTCGATTATGTTGATATCAACAAAAAAATAAATGAGTAAATATAAAACTCCATAACAAACGACACACAGATGTGTTATCACTGATAATTTCATTCGCTTCGCATTTTCTGTTGAATCATCGACTGCTTCATACCAAACTGATTGTTTTAACCGTTTTGACACATAATAATAATGCAACATCAAAATAAGTGTTGAACTATTACATGCACCTGTAATATTTTGTAAGTAATTTTAATTTGTTTTTAGTTAATGACTTACTTAAGTTTTTGAATTGTTTTTTATGTTTATTGTAATGTCTCCTGAAGAAGTCATGAATATATGACGAAATATTGAGAATTTTGAAATGAGTATTAATTCAGCATCCTCTGACCGCATACCTGATAATAATATGGAATAATATATATGTATATATATATATATATATATATATATATATAACTTAAGAGATATAGAATTAAATTTTCTGAATTATGAAGATAACTTAGATAGTGGCCAATTAGGCAAAGAAACTTTAAACTTGTTTATATATATATATATATATATATATATATATATATATATATATATACATTATATGTAGAGTCTGGAAAATCTAGTTCGCCTAGATTTTCCAGACTCTACGGTCGAATCACCTGAAGATGGCAAATGCGACTTTGCTGAAACGTCGTGAAATTCGTTCTTTTGAGGACCGAAACCACACAACGCGGATCAATACCCGAGAATTCAGTTCTACATATATATATATATATATATATATATATATATATATATATATATATATATATATATATATATATATATATATATATATATATGTATATTATATATATTATATATATATCCGTTTTGTAAGGTGAGATCCGATTTCGGATCTCCTTTTGTTTCGAGTGTATATCGTCACCATTTTCATTATTAATGTTCATAGAAACAAAGTTTAAAATTTTCGATGGATCTCATTTTTACTCATTATTTCACCTCTTATACAATCATAGTTCATGGAAATTGATGAAGGTGGCGCTTCACAATACTCAAGCAAATAGCTATTTTATGCACTACACGAGATCCTCTCGTAGCGGCAACGCTGTAGACAACGAAATACGTGAAATGAAAGAGAGGTATTATCATTAAAATCAGCTGAGTTTGATTTTTTCGCTTTACTAATAATTTACTCATTACAAATTATTACGGTTATCAGTCTCCTGGGCTAAAACATTAGAAATACGTTGTTGAAATGTTTCAAAATAGGACAATAAGGATATATTTGTCATGCTTCCAAATCTAATTCAACAGTATCTCTTACATATTTACTTCATTATTGCTAGTGTCCAGGTAGATTTCAATAGGTAATCATATTTCAATCTAGATTTCAATTAGACTCGAGAAAGACTTTCTGGATATAATTTTCTGATTTAATTTTCTATATATATAATATATGAATGATAAATTTTTTGCTTCATAATTTAACAAGTGATGTCACGACATACAATATACAACCTCACATCACCTGTGACAATAACAGATAGTTGACGTTTGATTTGATTCTATTCTGTAGTACATAGAGGAATATTACATTACCCAATATACGGGGCAACAGACACACGTTGAAACATAATTACTGGATACAAAAACAAACGAAATATTATTGAATACAATTTTTCATTACGGCATGAAAATTCATTCTAAACTTTTAGATTTCCATTAATTTGATAAATAAATTCATTTAACAAGCGAAATAAGCTGTATATTGAATATGTGCACATTTTCGTTTCGATTAAACTGTACATGTAAGTGGTAAGAGAGCTTTCAATATTTAATTATTGTGGATATGAAGGAATAATTGTGAATAATTCGCATTCAGAATTCACTGGGTAATTGACTCAGATCGATTACCCATAGTAAATTAAGACGATGCTCTCTACGGAGCACAAAATGCCAGTACTTGTCTCATGAATAAACTCTAAGCCAAGTATCTCTTACTTCACTACATGACCAAACCATATTCAGCTGACGCACAGTCAATATTGGTAACCAATGAGTACCAATTTCATTTATTTATCATCATGCGAATCACTAAGGCAGCGAACAAAGAACTAACGGGAATGGTGATGGAAAAACCATCATAGGAGATTAAAAAGAGACATCAGGGGGATTATGACGATGCCATCCATGGCACAGCAGTGAAACCAACTGAAGAACTTCGAACAGGTACTTATATCTATCTGTATGAGAAATGTGAAGGCGCACAGGTTAATTTTAGTTTCAATTATATAATTTTATGTTGTATAAATTTAAATTCTGAAATCTTTCATAAAAATACTATCCTCAAGACAGCAGATTATGTGTTGCCTTCAATAAAGAGCAACAAATAACAAGGAAATAGAGTCTAGGTAGATTGTGAAAACAAATGTTAAATTTGAGGCCGTGAAATGTTATATCATAACATTTTGTACATCAGGAGCAACGATTCAACAAATATTACGATTATTTCGAAATTATATATAAATTGTCGGGAAATAGTTCACATTAACACTTATGCTTTATATTTTCTCGTCTTTCCGTACATTTTGGTCTCACGACCATCATCAGAAGACTTATTATGTCTATAACCGGATTACTTAAAACTAATTGTATTAACACAAAGCGTCTTTATCGCACCAATTCCAATTAAAATTCCCACATCGCCGAAACGAACAGAAATATGAACAATCGACATTGTAACACATCAATGTTATAAGTCAACACGTCAACAAAGTCTATGAACGACTACAAACGAGAACATTTGGTTCAAGTATCCACTTTCAATACAGATGTTAAGATTTACGAGCTAATAGGAAAAGGTTTGTCAGTTATTGGAAAGATACCTTTGACATTCTACCTAAAATATACTTTTAACATTATAAAGACGCATGTAGGAATTTGCAAGAATATCAATTAATTAAGTTAGTATACATCTGACTCAGTGTCTGAATATCTGTCCTATGATTTACAGATTTAGAGTAACGTCTTATGTGAATCTCCAGAATAGATCTTTTATTATAATCGGTTTCCTTAGTTGAAATATTTACATTTTTATAATGCTAATAATAATTGAATAGATGGTTATAATCAAAGCAGTGTTTAGTAAGGGCGGTGGAATTTCGTAAGTTTTTGTTTCTTGTGCTATACTTATGGGCATACATTTTTTTTTGTAAATATTGCTTAGAGATTCCAGTATAAGTCCCATCGCAAACTAAACAATTTAATTTGTACACTGTGTGGGTTTGTTTATCTTTAGGTATTAAAGGTTTCAGATTTGAGAAATATTTTAAACACAGCTAGTAGGCTCATGCGCGACATTTATATCATACTTTTTCATATATTTCCTAATTTTCTCTGAGGTCAATTGTCTGTATTACGTTTCATGTTATTTATAAATGACGATTTTGTTTATTCTTCCTTTAATGATAGGATTGAAAAATCTTTCTAGGTAGCCATTCATTTCCAGTGTACTACGAACAATTTTAAATTTTTGGGACGGTCCTTTGCGTGGGACAATTTGACCGCGTGATCTGTAAGGCTGTTTATAACACTTTTTTTATAACATGTTGGTGCAACGGAATTGAAGTGAAGGTAACGTTGAGATCAAACTTCCTTAGTAGATCCCGACATTTTTTATTTTTCATCTTCATCATGCCTAATGTTCATATTTAGGAAATGTATGTTTTGGTTCACTTCTATTTCACAAGTAAATTGAAATTGACAGTGGAAATTCTTGTCCCATTGCTGTACCGAATATTTGTCCAAAATATTGCTCGCCATATTGAAAATAAGTGCATTCTAAGCAAAACTGTAATGCATTTATAAATTCCGATTGATCTAGAGGTGTGTGGTTTTCAGTTTCTGCTCAACGTTTTTTGATGCTACTCAATGCCAAAACGATTGGTACATTTGTAAATGAAGATACAACATCCAAGGAAATTAGATGATGATTCACGGGTACGGATTGATTTTTTTCAAACTCATTTTAATTCCATGAGTCATTCACATAAAATTCATTTTTCCCTTTTATATTATTGATAGATTTTGATCAAAATTTTGATAAATTGTAGGTAGGCGCACCAATATTATATATCAATATGTAACATATGTAGTAGAATTACATTATGCAGGAAAAATCGAGAAACGATCTACGAAGAAGGGACTGAATACCCGGGGAATTGTGAAAGTGTCTCTAGGAAGTGTAAGCACTACGGACATAAAATGGTAGGCGTGTGGAATTCGGTATTATTATAGTAAGGTTGCATTGGTTTTCATATGAATTCTTTTACCAAGCGTATATTGTATAATGTTATATTATCGGCCCCTGATGATTTGACTGGTTTCATGTCATTTATTTCACTAATGACATCATTTTCTATTACAGGTGTTAAGAAAAATGTGTCTGTGATTGGTATATTTGGTGATGAGGGAGGAGTAATGTTATCAGAAGAGTGTTTTACTTTTTCTGCCATGTTCCTTCCTACACTGCAAGAATGATTATTATTAAACGCGTTTGCTTGTTCGGAGCGTTCCCCGTTAGTTAAAGTTATGCCGTCATGTACTACAGTTTTTACGTTTGTTTTTGTTTTGTATTCGTTTGAAGTTTCGCGTATTATTTCCCATAGTTTTTTTTTATTTTGGGTTTCCATAATTTTCTGCATTTAACAGATTTACGTCTCGTACACTTTCCCTTTCTAGTTGCTCTCGTCGCTGTATACGTTTTATAATTCCGTCCGTTATCCAGATTTTGCGTTTACGGTTTTGTGATGTCATGTGAATATATCTTATTTTTTTTGAAGCAGTATCGCATTCCTGAAGTAATTTAATAAAATTAGTCGTTGCTATTCCAGGATCGTTTGAATTTAAAACCTTATCCAAAAACAGATTACTGACAAGACGTGTAAATAAATTGTTATCGAAAATTATTGCATGTTTAGGTGCGTGCGCTTTCTCTGGCGAAATATTATTCACACTAATAATTGTTGCATAATGATCTGTTATATCCGTTTGTAGAATAATGCCCGTAATTTTTTTCATGTCTATTTTAGTTTTTAAAAATAAATGGTTAATACAAGATTTATTAATATTTGTGACTCTAGTCACAAGTGAATGTTAATCACGACGTACCAATATACACTGTGTCTTACCCGGAAATAAGGGTGTGTCGTAGATGATCCTCCGCCAGGCTCTACACTCTGTATCTTACTCGGAAGTAGACTCTGAAGGGGATGTATGTTTGAGAATCGTAATATCCACTGTACACGCTGTGTTTCACCCGGGAGTAGAGTGGTATTGCTGACGAGGTGATCATAATTCTAACACGTTGTGTCTTACCCGGAAGTTATAAAGTTATAATTAGCAAATTCATGTGTGGGTAGTATATAAGTGCCTGGCGCTGTCGTACAATTACCCGTGAGACCGTTACCTGGAAGAAGTGCAGGATAAATGAATCTCAGAATTCTCTATCGTTGAAAATTCACTGATATTACGCAAGCGTAGTGACGGTATTGCAGAGGAGCCATCACAACTCAAAACTTGCTTTCACTTGCTCTGCTTGAGTATCCGTGCACGATTTCGCTAATATTTAGTGCATGGAAAGCCATTTTTAATAATACTCACATGACTATTTGTTGGCAAGGCTATAAATAAGGAAAATAGCCTGCTCGGGTTGCTTTCTTTACAATTATTTTTTCTCAGCTTCAGTGTTTCCCCCGGGTCGGGATAAATTATTATTATTATAAAGAGAGAGGCAAATATCTATTTATATTCAAGTTAATAATGAACTTATTATTGGGAAGTTCCGTGTTTATCTAAAATGACTTTCTGCAACAGCATTTAAGTAGTCAAGAAATAACCAAGTATTAATTGCAATCAAAGCTTGCAATTCTCATACTATTCAGTCTGCCCTATTGACTCCTGGTTATTCACTTCAATGAGACTACCCTGGGACAAGGCTATCCATAGATAGCACAGTGATTCGCTTTGTGGTAAGGGCCCTAACAGAAGCTCTCAACGACGAGTTGACAACAATCTGGCACCCGAGAAACCTACATAAAAGTCAATCAGATTCAGATCTGGTAGACTTGAAGGAGAATTGAAGCCGTAGTGAGTGAAAATCGCCAAAAAGTAACAAGGTATGTCACAATTCCAACAATTCAATAATGGAGGAGGAACTACAGTCTTAAGATGCAACGTGATGTGATAAAAAGAGAGTTATTGCTTCACTGAGACTACCCTGGGACAAGGATATCCATAGATAGCACAGTGATTCGCTTTGTGGTAAGGGCCCTAACAGAAGCTCTCAACGACGAGTTGACAACAATCTGGCGCCCGAGAAACCTAGATAAAAGTCAATCAGATTCTGATCTGGTAGACTTGAAGGAGAATTGAAGCCGTAGTGAGTGAAAATCGCCAAAAAGTAACAAGGTATGTCACAATTCCAACAATTCAATCATAGAGGAGGAACTACAGTCTTAAGATGCAACGTGATGTGATAAAAAGAGTTTTTCGAAAGCCCTATAATTGTAGGTGAATCAACATTGAAAGTTTTATCAGGAAACCCAATATCAGGCAAAATGCTCTTGATTGAAATTGAATCACGTTTAGAAAACGAAGGGCAGTTGCTCAATACATTTGGAAATATTCAGGATTTAATTGACTTAAACTAGGAAAACTTTGATGAGCAATCATCAAAGCGCCCTTTTGTAGTAAAACATCTGTTGCCAAGGTATCTCACATGAATTTGGAGATACCTCAAATTCTACTAGCTCGTTCAGTAAATTCTTGTCATCAGAGAAATTCTCAAAATGAACATAATATCAGGCTTTCTCTAATGGAATTTCCCGTCCACCTCTCATGGTTAGAGTTTTGGTACTTTCACGCAGATTTTGTGCATGATAGTCAGGGTGTGGGAGATGCTGAAACATTCTATTATTCGAAAAGTCATTTTATAGATGGTGTCAAAAGACTCATTGCATAAATCGATATAACAGCTGAAAACTATGAGTTTACAAGTGATATTCATATGTAAACGTTTCAATAACAAGCTAACATCGATCCATAATCACATGAAATCTCTAAAAGACTTCTCATTAAAATCTCAAGAATCCTTATCAACAATGAGACAACTGTCTGACGGGGTTTTTGAGCATCTAAGATCCCTAAATCAACTAGGGATATCTATGGAAAACTGGAAATCTTACCTCATTTTTCATTCGGCCTCAAAGCTAGGCAAAAGAACTAGAGATGAGTGGGAGTCATACAAAATTTCAGATGCCAGTCCTACACTTTCGTAAATTTCTCATTGATTGAGCTGATGTCTTGGAGGGAAGGGAGCAGCAGTACCAAACAAATATCTATCATTCCCCTCATCTACATCCAAATCAAAAATCAATAGTAGATCTTGCATTTCTACCTTGGAGGTCGTTTCCTCATCTTGCAAGGTGGATCATTGGTAGACTTAATCTGTTGATTTTCTGAAATTGGACCCAGGTTCCAGGTTGTGAAAGAAGAAAGCTCTCATATTATGTACAAACTGTTCGCGAAATAATCACAAAACTTCTGACTGTGAATCAACGGTCTATAAAGAATGCATTCGGAGGCATTATACTCTATTGCACAGTGATGATATGAATGGGTCTCAAAGTGATCAGACGGGAAATAATAATTCAAATGATGATAATTCGGCTGGTCGTACCAGTATTTCTACTCAAACCTGCAATTTTGTGCATACCTGCAGCATGTTTCTTTCAACAACTCTGGTCAATATTTACGACTCATATACATGCATACCTGTCAGCTTTACTAGACTTTGGCAGTCGATCGAATTCTATATCACAAGAATTGTTTGAGAAGCTCCAAATGCCTACTACCAATTCAAGTTTGGCCATAGAAGGAATTAATCAAACTGTATTTTGAATTAAATGTCTCAAGGTAACCATCACTTCCAGATATAACCTCTATAGCTAATCTCTGTCATACCTAGTTCTATCAAATATATGTGATGGGATGCGAGGTGCTCACATTGACACTATATCTCTTCAGGTATCCAATGATATCGAGATATCAGACGCTGAATTTTCTCAAACTATCTGGAATCGACCTCTTCATAGAGACAGAAATTTGCTATACTCTACTTCGCAATGGAAATATTCAACTTCGACTGTGAATTTGGGTCTTTTACGTTCGTATTATTTTTTTCACAGGGTTAAATCACTCCTTTCTCCTGCCCGTGTATACAGAATTATCTGGCCTCGAGTCATATCGTATGGAGTTCTCCAGATTCAACAAATACAAAGGAGGGTAACATTTTATTGTGTGTAATTAATTGAATTTCCACTACCGACTGTTTTGTGAAGCCTCAAATAGTTACATTTCGCATTTTTACAATTCAATTTTTGTAACTTGTAGAATCTCTAAATTCAATTCAACTTCATTCTCAATTCAATTTCAAATAAGTTTTTTTTTGTTTTTTCAAATTCGATAGTGCAAACTATTTAATTACATTAATTCAATATTTTAGGATTAATTAAAAAACATTTTGTTGAGTTGAACTCAGGACACAACCCTCAATCAAGGATCAAAGGATACGTTTCATTACGATAGTACTGAGTTATTTCGATACTGAGCTATCTGGGCAATTGAAGGGTTGAAACTCACTAGTTGAGGTTTTTGAACCAAAATCCTTACACTATCAGGGTCAATTTTCCTATCTAGACCAAAATCCTGAATCAATTGACGCTTCAGTACCAGCCTGCAAGCTCAATTTTCGAAATTTTGGAAAATCGATCAAATGTTCCAGGATTCTGAATATCTAACTGATGATCAATCGTATTGTGAGGCATACATTCTTAACACCACCGCTCGTATTGGAAAGGGCAGGTTCGTGATCAGCATCCCTTTCGATACTGAGCCCTCTTTCACTCTTGGTGATTCAAACCTCTCAGCACTCAAACGTTTCCCTTCCCTAGATAAACCTAATCTACAAAATTTGTAGATATATTTCATGAAGGAATTTGGGAACACAGGACACATGACTGAAGTTATTTCCAATGAACCTTCTAATTGTTGTAATTATTCACCTCATCATGGGGTATTTAAAGAGCATTTAACTACCACCAAACTGAGAGTTGGTTTTGATGGGTGGGCCCCTTCTGAAGATGGTGTTTTCCTCAACAGCCTCCAGATCGTGGGGCCAAAATCCAGGATGATCTCATATCTCTCCTCATTCGTTTTCATGAACATCGCATTGTTGTCGACACAGATATCGAAAAAATTCATCGCATGATACTCGTAAATCCCAAACAGAGATGTTCTCAATACATTTTCTGGAGATATTCTTATAGCTATATTTTTGTCTTCGTGAAATTTCATGTCTCTACTCAGTGCTCTTACTTTTACACAGAATTCTTCCAGCTTACGTGTGTATTCTTCCAGAGACATATCGATACTGATATTTTTTTGCAATGCATAGAACATCTTGTCTTGTGAACAATTCGTATAATTTATAGCTATTCGCACTACAACAAATAGAATTATTACCACGAGAGTGATGAATACAGATAAATTAACAATTCCCTCACATGAATTTCGGGCACTTACCTTTTTTTTTATTTTCCACTCTGACTCGATGTTACCCCCATTTTTCGAGACTCTCCACAAGAAATTTAGCTTTTTCTATTCCACTAACATATGACAAATCCGGATCGTTATTTTCCTACATAATTTTCTCCATTTGATTATATTCCTGATACCCCGAGTTGTGTGGAATACCATGGTATTCTTCACCATTTGATATTCTCTTCATCTGAATCTATTAGGTTCGAATAGAAAACGCTTCTCTAACTTTTTTTCACATTCCAACAAGGCGATTTCCTTGACTATATATGCGTATGAAGAAATGTAAAAGCTCTGTATATCAATCACTACTAGAATGACTCACAGATTTTGAGCGGATGCGTATCGCAAATACGATGAAAATGATCGTTTTGACCATTTGAACAGTTTCAACCATTTGTCTAATCATTTTAACCATTTTTTCAATCGTCCGTACAGTTACTCAAGCATTTTGACCATGTTTCAAACCGTTTTACAATCTTTTCAACCGTTTTTCAATGTTTCTCCCATTCATATCCGTCAGATCCAATTTCCTCACTGAAAATGAGAAAATTCATACTCTACGTGCCAAGACCTATCATTAGATAGCCATAAAGCTATAGTTGCTTGTAATAGCACCATCAAATAACAGCCTGCATCTCAAACATACGCGCTCTCATCACAAACAACCTATGCAGGCCACATACATCACAAAACGAATAATAAGTGGCAGATCATATTTGACGTTGAAACGCTCCACCTCTAGATGTCGGTTCCCTCATAGATGGCGTGCACAGACAGCTATGACAGTTCATATATTCGTTCGCGGCAGTTTCATCATGACAGTTCATAGATCCGCCATGACAATTCCACCATGTTAATTCACAGATGGCGCACAGACAGCTATGACAGTCTATAGATCCGCCTTGGCAGTTCCACCATGACAGATCATAGATTCACCATAACAGTCTCACCATGACAATTCCAATATGACAGTTCATAGATCCGCCATGAGGGTTTCACCATGATAGTCCATCGTTTGAGATACTTCCGCCATGACAGTTCATATAGACGCCATGACACCTCCTCTGACGTCATGACATATCCTGAAACAACATGTATATTCACATAGTTGTACCCCTATGATGTGGTACCCCCTGAAAAATTTCACATGCGGTGGAAACAAATTCTCCAGCGAAAATACGGTTCAACTAGCGATGAGAGAGAATACTCATCCCTCTGTAAGAGTCGAATAGATACAATGACCAGAAGAGTTGCCATTCCTTTGCCAATAGTTACTGATCGAACGGATATATGAGAGAACAAACAATAGACAGAAAAGGATGTTTTCTTGAGAAGATAATCAAGACTCACCAGATCATAGTGGAAATAGGTAAACGTCTCGAAGAAATTTCACTGCATCAGCAGTACAACGAGGAGGCTACGATAAAACTTCAGAAGAAGATATCATAGACAAACTACAAGGAACTCAGTTTCCACGTTCCTGATTCTAGCAAAGTAAGCTTGGATATTAACGGAATGAACTGTTTAAGAATGAGATATGGAATGAATGACATACAATTGCTTTTGGATACAGGAGCGTAAATACGTACTTTTTGAGAATCATTCAAAAAATTTGAATACACTCAACCTTAAAAAAAAAGTGAGAATTAGAGGAATTGCGAGATCTACAATGCTAAGAGGCTCAGCATACATTTCTTTACAAATAAATAATGAATTGCTTGTACTAGAATTCTTGATCATGGATGATTTTTTAGACAACATAAAAGGATTACTAGGTTCAGATTTTTCTTCACAATTTGTAGCAGTGTTAAATTACATGAAATTTGAATTTTCTTTCTCTTTGAACAAAAAGAAAAAATGCGCTACTACTACATTCGAAATATGACTGCTACACGACAATTCCGCCAAGATGCGAAGTTGTACGTTATTTTAAAGTAGAAATGAAGGATGATAGAGTTGTAGTATTCGATGAAATAAGTTGAGATATGTATGTAGCAGGAGTGATTGTGACTCTGAAGGATGAGATGATACCTGTGAGATTGTTGTATGTGAACGAAAGCGAAGTTTGAATTAGAAACATCACGCCAGAAATATAACGATTAACTGACTACAAAGTATATCAATTTGGAGAAAAACGATCATCTGTAGATCAATCATTGAATAAAATTAAAGTCGATACATGGAATGTGAAGAAGAGAACGTCAATCCAGAAAACGACCCCCTCACAGTCACAAATATTGCGAAACAGAAGATTCAACTGCAGCAAAGCGCTAACCGTATTGACCGCATGCGCATGGAATAGAAATAATAACCCGCTTTGAAAATATGTTACAATACAGTAAAATGGAGGGAGCAAAATCAGAACGGTCTTCACCTCTAGTAATAGTTCCGAGAAAACAAACGGACGGAGAAGGGAAGAAGGAATAGCGTGTGGACGGCCGATTCCCACTCCCGTCCTTACGGAAATTCTAGATTCACTATCGGAATAGTGTATTTTCATCACTTGGATCTGTCCCAAAGATATTACCAAGTGGAGCTCGACCTATGAAGTAGACTTTATACATCTTTCACTACGGATAGAGGTCAATATCAACTAACGTGATTTCCAATGGGACTAAAAATCAGCCCTAGCTTATTTTCCAAAGCAGACAGGATATCGCTCGATTTAGACAAACTTCTTGCCATACAAGATTATACGACCCCAAAAGAAGCAGGCGAAACAAAACGCTTCTTGGCTTTTGCAAATTATAATCGAAAAATTATTCAAAATTGTCCTAAGATCGCAACTCCCTTAAATAAATTAGCTAGATTAAATACGTTATTCGAATGGACAAGAATTGTCAAAGCGCGTTAGAAACTTTAAATCAAGCACTCATAACTCAATCAATTTTGCAGTATCCATGCGACAAACAATAAGTTCATCGATAGATATGACGCGTGAGAATTTGCCGTTGGTGCAGTATCATCGAATGGTAACAAGCAACCGTAAGTCTCGCAATGAACAAAGCAGAAAGTAACCACTGCACAATCGTGAAAGACCTTTTGGCAGTCTTATGGGCAGTCAAGCACTCAAGACCATGCTTGTATGGAAGAAAACTCGTCATTTTCTCAGATCACAGTCGTTCGGTATAGCTATTCGGGATGACAAATTCATGGAGTGGATTCACTAAGTTCAAATTAAATCTAGAGGAATATAATTTCACTATAAATTATGTTGAAGAAACAGAGAACGTCACGGCAGACGCACTCTCAATGATCCATATTGAATCTTGATACCTGAAAGCAATGCGTAGCAAAGCATCAGAGGAAGTGTTTGATACCACGCGCGTACAAGTAAAATAGAACAAGATTGATGGCGAGCATTTTAATATAAGACCTGGTGATGTCAAGATTGATCGCCCTGGGATCATTGAATCATCAAGATGTCCAACTGACGATCTATTATCAGGAAAGTAGTTCTGGGAATTAATTAATAAAAGTTATGGTTATGAACTAATAAATGAATTAATATATGATGAGGAGGAAAGAATCATATTTATGGGTCTACCATTCCATCTGCATACGACCTAGATACACGTTGGAGGATGTTAGATGACATATGAAAAGCAAGATTGCACAACTATGTGTTATGAATAATGCAATAAATACAAAGATAATACGCCCAATCATCAAAATTAGAAAGGAAATGGGAGAAATCCATGTAAGAATAACATGTTAAGAGACTTTAACGCGATATTTCGAAGAGAAACAAAGGAACTTGTACTACAGGAATTTCTTAGCTTGCCTACGGAAGGACATGCTGGTGCGAATAACATGAAAAAGAAGTACTATTGCTCAGGTATGAAATGAGACATTGAGCAATTCGTTGTGTCGTTTGCCAAAGATGCAAATACTCGAAACCAATAAAGGAACCGATGACCGTAACTGCAACGTCATCATCAGCATTAGGAGAAATATTTATTGAACTAGTAGGTCCAATAAACAAGAACTCAGACGACAGCCGATATATTCCTAAGTTTGTAGAGGCATATCCTATACCAAATAAGCTACTTCAGTTGCTCAAGCATTTGTTAAGAAATTCTCCTTCAGTTATGGTATCCCATGAGAAGTAGCCAGTGACGGAATTTCTGTTGAATGTTTTCAGGCAATCATATAGTTTGCTTGGAATTAATCAACTCAGTTCAATTGCTTATCACCATGGAACTTTAGGAGCCTTCAATTTGGAATCTGTTTTCTGGACATTTCCAACTCTCTAATCAGCAATAACATATTATAACCACTTAGATTATGAGCTACAACGGGTACTTCGAATTTATATTCATAATTTAGATTGTAATCTTGATGGGCTAGTCCTTGATATTCACCAATGATGATTGACAGTGATATCTCACCCATATATCATCCTCAGTGAATTTTTCACCACATATAAGACATTTTGTTCCATTCATCATACTTAATTAACTACTAACACCATTCATATCAATAGGTACGATAAATTTTAATTTCCAATTAATGAATCCTACAATTCAATCTAGTAGATATGTTCACCATCTAGCTGGTCCGGGTCCTCTCTAACTATTATATTGAGATAATAAGTCATCATACTAGTATTCTAGATAAAATCCCGCACTATAAGCTTATTGTAGCTGTGTTCTATTTATTAATGAACTTGTATTCGATAGATTCAAAACCAAAATCAATAATGAAAGGTAGGGTAGTTTGGTTGGATGATTTTTGAATTTCAAATAATTCTTTTTGGGAAATGTTATTTTGCTCAAATTCATTTTTATACAATACTCAATATGATTATTGTACTTATTCTCACTCTGGAAATTATTCAAATATCTCTCACGTAAGTAGGTTTTCTGTAGTAATTTGGGATATTACTAATTCACTCAAATTTTTATCTAACAATAGTGAAAATTCACTATCGGATCGATAAAATTAGCAGAGGAGGAAGATGATTTTTCTTCGTGATAATACTTGCCTGGATAAATGATAAATTTACATATTTTCCATGCTCATTTTTGGTGTGAAGTATGCAGAAAAAACCGGTAATTTCTCACCAACCTCATTTTTCCTGCTCAATTTTAGAACGAACCCTTTTATAGAGATATTGCTATTTTCTGGAATATGTCAATAATTAGTGCAATGGGTGAAGGGAGAGTTAAATTTTGTAAATTTAGTTCATCATTGAAATGTGGGTGCGAAGAGACTTGATCTGAATGAGATGTATTTGGGTGTAACCCGGCCGCCACAGCCCAAGAAAAACAATATTCACTATAATTCTTAATGTTAAATACTGCATGCTTATCTCTGATTTCTTCAGGTAGAACAATATGCGAAGATTCCGAATTCATAGTCTCATGTTTATTAATATTTATCTCTTGACTAATTACATCTTTGAGGCTCTACCCACTATATCGTTCGTACGAATTTGTCCAGTATCACTTACATTTTGGCCATTACCTGTTCCTTGAACCATTCTAATAAATTTGTTGGAGTATCTATGTGGGAGGATTTCGTGAGAAAATATTCAAAATCGATCTCGATAACTTCCTCGTGATCTCATCCAGTATTCACCATAAAATGTTGAAGTGACGCCAATAAAATTATTTGTGTGTAGAATTTTAAAAATTATAGAATTGAACAGGTGAAAAGCGTCATACAAAGAATTCAATTGGTCTGAATGTATATTATTTACTATCAACCCAGATCGAGTATGCTGAGAAAATGCAGACTTGGCATCTTCCTATCTGATTCTATCACTTTTGTTTTATTATCAGCAGGTTTATTCTTGATTTGTGACAACATTTTGAATCTTCTTATATGATAAATATCTGAATGTAATGGCTTTTTTCCTCCTAAATTGATAAAAATATTAAATGTTCATTAAACTTTTGTATATATCTAATACAAAAGGCTACCCATTTTTGAGTCTCTTGAGGAGGGAATTATTAGGTTATTACGTCCTTATGGGCTTCATTGATAATTTTAACAATATTCGGACTGATGTTTCCAATGGATTCAATTTTGTAGCAAACACTTCAGCTTAGAATATGTGGAGTTCTAGACATGATGCTGCTAGTGTCTCTTGAGTTGTGATGATGAATCGTGAAATTCTAATTTCGGAATTTTAATACTGTACAAAATCTGTTCACCATCATGAATCTTACCAACATTTTCTTTTTTCTCAAATTCCTGTAGAATTGGTTTTGGTAGGGATGTTAGACGTTTTGAAAGAAATATTGCGAAGCCATCTTCTAAATCCACCTATATAGTTCCCCACATTTGGTTTTGGTTAATATTGCATGCTCAATAATATATGTTTCATGTTTCAAGCTCAATATCGACCCTCTGCAATATTGAAACATTTTTAATTTTCGAGAAATTCATTTTTCTAAAACAATATTAAAAATAATGAATGTCAACAATAATTGAGGAATGAATTATTATGTGAATAATTGAATAAAATCACCTTTGATTATACTGCACATACAAGAAAAGTTATCGAAAGATTTGGATATGCTTTGGAATGGAAATATTTCAGTATTTATAGCAAATAAAGTTGATAACCTTCCATCCTCATTGCTTAATAACTCCGTTATTCTCATTTTGGATCATGATCTAACGTTATAGAAACTATAAAATTATATTTTTCTAGAATCGCTCATCAACTGCGTTCGTCTCATTAAGTTATTCTAATTTTATCTCACGTTCGAGAAGACATGATCACGTCACAACCAACGCCACTATAAAACTCACATCCATCATCATTTGGAGTAGTTTCTAATTGAATATCCGCATCATGAACGTGTATCAAAAATACATCGAAGAATTAACAAATATATTGTGATATTAGTACTAATAGTGCCGTGTGGGGGTGAAAGGTGAAATGGAGAGTCATTATTACTATCTATATTGATATTCAACAAATGATTTCCTCTCTCTCTCTCTCTCTCTCTCTCTCTCTCTCTCTCTCTCTCTCTCTCTCTCTCTCTCTCTCTCTCTCTCTCTCTCTCTCTCTGTCACTCTCCCATATATCAATTTGATGATATTTCTATAATATAAAAATTCAAACCCTCACCTTGTAAGGTTTTGAAGTGACCTTTCGTGTTTAATGATCCCTACTAGCTCACTAGAATATTATACATTCAGGGCTCGTAGTGATACGTATCCTCATATTCTTGATTGATTGGATTACCCTGAGCACTAACTGCTTTAGCCGAAAAAGGTAAGACCGAAACCTCGATCAAGAATTTCTGGCACTACGAGGTGGATAAATGTTGAGAATCATATCAGAGAAATAAAGACAAGTTTCAACTTGACAATTTTGTTTTAATCCTCCAAGGAATTATAATTCCAACAAAAATTAGTTTGGCTAATAACATACTTATTTTAAGAATTAACAAAGTTCAATACTGAATAATTGAGAGTGAAAGAAACCAAAATACTTAATGATTTGGTGATTTGAATTGAAATTATTAATTTCAAAAAGATAATTTTAGATCAAAAGGTTCAGACTTATGAAAACGAATTGTAAATAGAAACAAATTCAGTTAGAGGATATAAACGATTGATTATGAGAATTTGGTTATTCCAACAAAAAAATGTTAGCGTCCTTCAAACTTGGCTGAGCTTGGAAGAGTCCTCTGCCAGGAATTTCCCTCTACGATATTGCATAGAAAAAAAGATGGAGACGTCTTGATTCTTCAAACCCTGTAATAAAAACAATAAGAGCAATTCCTTGGCAACAAGTTCGAGAGACAAATAACTGAATCAGCAGGAATAATCAATATAATTCCACAACTATATTTTGCTATCTTCCCAAATTGTATATACAAAATTATTAAACGGATTGATATCTTGAAGAGAACAAATAAAATATGATATCAAAATCTGAAAGAGAATACTAAGTTACTCATTGGATTCATGTGAATTTAAACTACAAAATATATACTATAGAAGGTAAATGATTGAGAATATGAGTGAGCTAATTAGAAGTTCGCAAGAGAACAATCAAATAATAGTTTACAGAGTACAGTGCACTGCAATGGAGCTCGTAGATTCTAAATGAATAATCTGTTGAAGAATAAACAGATGATTGACTCGGAGTTCTCATGAAGCAGTGAATGAGACTTTCGTTTTATTGTAAGTTCATTCAGATCAATGATTATTTTGTTATCTCACCAAGAGCAGCCCAAAAATATATAACCATTCCAAATTTATATGAGAAAGGTTGAAGAAAGGTGATACGGAATACCACGCAACTACGCGGATAATTTCTGGAAACAAGCCTTAGAGAACGACATAAACCATTCTGCCTACTAAATTGACAAATTGGATTCTGAATAAAGATAGGATGAATAATATAGAGAATGATTATGTAATTCAGATTCGAACAAGCAACAGTGATCTGGCGTGAACACGTGGATGAGTTGACTCTTATTTTATTTAAAAAAAAACATCATCGATCAGATAATATATACATCTGCAACTAGGTCAGACATGATTAAACATCAAATTACATGTTCACTGTCGACAATGATCTTTCAATAAAGCAAATGAATATCAAAAGAGAAAGAGCTATTGGAATTCAACTCACCCGAGACGAGGCCACAAATCGGATGCAAGATTCAATTTCCGTTTTATCGTCACCCCCTCTCAGCGAGTCGCGCGAGCTCACACGAATTTTCGCGCAAGATAAGAAATCTATTCTTTATTGAAAGATAGATGTCACTCATAATCTCATTACAAGCTTAATCACCTAAAATTCCGAAAGCTGTTACGAATGTTATATCCTGGATCACAAACAGCTTATACATTTAGAGAATAGAAACATTTTCGGTTACGATGAAACTCTGCATTATCCTCACCTACTGATTGTATTTTGATGTGTGTGCAGTCAATTGCCACAATACACCGAAGAAATTTAACATAAAGCTATACTCAAATACGTGACAGGCGCAATCACAGATCACATGAGTCCGAGACGTCATGACAGTTCCACCTCTTCACAAACAACCTGTATCATGCACCCGATAGACGCCTGTGATTGACAGGTGGTAGCTCATGTGACGGACACCATGACAGATTGACAGGTGACAGTTTCCCGACATGTCAGATTGAAAGATGTGACACCTATTCACAAACAACCTGTATATAGCCACCCGACTGGCGCCAGTCGGTCTAGCGCTTTTCTTTTAGATCTCTCATCAGTGGTCCAGGACTAGCGGGGACCATCCACTAAGTCACGTCTCAAAAAATGACGCCCGAATGCAGAGACTTTCGAAAACCAGGGGAATTTTTTTTTGTTTCTTTTGCGGACCGGGATCACATACAGTTCAAAGTTAAATTATATATTGCAGGTGAACCGATAGTCCCATCACCATGAAATTTGAGAGACAAGGAAGCAAACTTGACAAATCCTGTTTCGAACTCATTTGTGAATCATCTCCGAGAGTTTGTGTTTGAACATTGGAAATTTGCAATGTTTCACCATGTTTCCCGAGTTGAGGAAGCGAAAATTTGTTCGACCGTTTTAGGGGGTAGAATTGATAAATGAACCTCAGCGTCTTGCACAAATTTCGAATTTTGACCTTTGATTTTTTTCAGTCAACTATTACTCTGACTGGTCAAGTCATAGTTCCCTTCCCACTAAATTGACCTCAAGGAACCCGTTGGAAACATTTTTGGGTGCATTGGCTAAACAGTTTTTCAGTTACCTTCTTAGATTGTGGCAAGGGATTTCATTGTTTTTGCCGTACTGGAAAAAAGTATACCGATCTTCAATATCGCACCCTCAACCGCTACCCACTATAATAATCAGTGAAGCTATAGCGAAGGGATCGCCATATAATATTCCGTGATTGCCATGTGCTATAGAGATTGTGATTGATGGTGGTGTGGTAAGATGAAAATTATATCATCGTAGGTTTTATCGCTCTCTCAGGAATTATTAAAAAGAATGCTGATGATAAAATGTTATATCTACAGTGGATACATTCACGATTGTACAGCATATGAAGTGTTCAGAGCAATTTTCTCCCTTTACATAATAGGAATTACTAGAGATGAAGTAATCCTCCTTTGTTATCTTTGAGAATATTTAATTATACCTGTTTTTTGGGAAATGTGGATTGCGTATGGTATCATTTCTAGAGATGCATTCTTCAATGCTTATAATCACGATTTTAGCAAATTATTATTTTTCCTCAAATTGAGTCTATAGAATTTTAGTCCACTAGTTGTCACACTAACAAGGAAGAGAAAAATGTTGTTCTAATTAATTTGAATAAAATACGGAGCAAAAATTTGCTTGAATCGATTAAACTTCAGGAATAGGGGTAAGTTTGGACTCGTCCAAACTAACGATGCGGACGGTTTATGTCATTGAGAGGTCAGAGCTGCGCTGCCGAGGAGAGAACATATGGTAGTACGTTATTGTCACTTGATTAGTAAACAGTGCCTGTACTTATCGTTAATCCGCCATTGTTATTGTGTATACAGATTATATAACTTGTTGTAGACAAGTATAACTGTGTACTTGTTGTTGATTCAGGTATTTTGTAATTAATAAATGTTTTGTGTATCTTCCAAAGTGTTGTAATGAAACTTGCAGTATTTACTCGCATCAACAGCTGTACTTAGTCCCTGAATCCAGGAGAAACCAACAAGGTTCGGCAAGTCTTGATTTCAGACTTACAAATCAACAACATATCATGACGTCACCACGGGCGAGATTTTGTCTCGGATTGCCTGGATGAAAAACCACGATTGTGAAGGTGCTCACCGTGCAGCTAGAAGGAGAGGACACCATTTTTCAATTCCCAAAGGAGCATCAACTCAGAGAAAACCACCTGAAATTATTCGATACGAGCATTGTAAAAAATGTAGCCAAGAGCATGAAGACACGTGGAAATTTCCGGAACGTATGGATCTCACTAGGGAACGAACTCAAAGACATTTACTTAGATAAGGAGGGTAACGTATGCTTTGACGGTCTCTATTTGGACGAAGCACGAGCTCGCACAGATCCCTACTCCCCCACCTCTAACTCCCAAAAATGAACCGGTCGAAAAAAGATCGCTGCATCCAGTGGTAAAGGATATGTTTTTGGATACATTTTCGGGAAAACATAAAAACGCGAAAATATTTCTAGACCTTTTTGTGCAGGAATGCAATCGTTTAAATATAGATAATGCACGTTTTCCAGGAGTATTAAAACTTTTTTTAGAAGGACCGGCTCTTGATTAGTTCCTCGCCTTTCTAAAAACACACAATGCATAAACGTGAATTGCTTGTTGAAGGACCACCCTTTCGGGAACGTTAATGATTAAAATTAATTGTGAACTGTGATGTACGATTTATTGATGCTTCATTTATTATTACATTTCTATCTCTATATAAACAAACTAACAAAACAATAATAATATGCAGTCAGAGAACAAGTACAGATCGACTCGACCCATGCTGCCAACAATGGCCAAATTGGTTACTGTCAAATGACAATGTCAATAATTGATGATTGTCCATAAGCCGCCCACCTTGAAAGATTTGCTTTCGAAAATCAAAATTCCTCAGTAGTACATCTAATATAAATTGAAATTGATAAAAAAGCTTGAACATGTTAAATTTTCAAATTTGTAAATGTTCTTCATAGTAACATACAATTTAAGTATGACATTCCAATGGTAGAAAACAAATTTTATTTACTGAACGTCTAAAAATACTTCCACTAGACACCTTCACAGATACTACACGTGTTACTTTATCAGCTCCTGGGTAAATTTCAACAATGCGAGCCATGGGCCAGCGTAGTGGTGGCATATTGTCTTCCTTCAAAATAACCAAATCGCCTATCTTGGGATCAGCCGAAGCGGTTTGCCATTTGCCTCTCTGCTGTAATTGTGTGAGATAGTCTCTAGACCAACGAGACCAAAAATGTTGAAATAACTGTTGTATTCTCTGATATCTGGATAACCTGTTCATGTTGTAATCCTGTACGTCTCTCTGTGGTGCAGCAGCCAGTGTATCTCCAATTAAGAAGTGAGCAGGAGTGAGAGGTAAATAGTCATTAGGGTCAGAAGAAAGGGGAGGAAGGGGTCTGGAGTTGAGGCAAGACTCAATCTGCGTCAACACCGTATACATTTCTTCATATGTAACTGAAGCGAGCCCTAAAATACGTTTCATGTGGAATTTAGTGGATTTCTCAGCCGCTTCCCAAATACCTCCCATGTGTGGGGATTTGGAAGGAATGAACGACCATTTTATACCGTCTGAAGCTAGAAAATTTTCAATTTTTTCCTTTTGACCTTCGTTTATTAATAAATTACGTAATTCATTGAAATGATTATTAGCACCCACAAAATTAGAACCGTTATCTGAAAACAATTCTGAGGGTTTGCCCCTTCTAGATACGAAACGTTTCAGCGCATTGAGAAAACTATCTGTGCTCAAATCTTTCACTAGTTCTATATGTACCGCGCGTGTCGAGAAACATACAAAAATACATATATATGTCTTAACTAATTTCGTCTTACGCAACGTCCCTTCCTTTATGAGAATGGGCCCTGCGTAATCTATTCCGGATCTAGAAAACGGTCTGCTGGGAATAACTCTTGCTTTTGGCAATTCCCCCATGAGAGGTTTCGTTGATTCAGGATCAACCTTGAAACATTTCATGCACGATTTTACTACTCGCTTAACTACATTTTTTCCATCAATTGGCCAGAAATTTAATCTTATCAATGAAAGTAAATTTTGAACCCCTGCATGCAAATGTTTTGCATGTTCAAATTCTATGATCAATTTGGTTAGCTTGTGTGCTTTCGGCAACACGATCGGGTGTTTTTGCGAATAATTTAGGTTCGCGTGCTCCAATCTGCCTCCAACTCTAATTAAATCCTGTTTGTCTAAAAACGGATTGAGACTAATAAGTTTGCTATTACGGAGTATGGGGCGAGACAACTTGAGGGAGCGAATCTCTTGCGAGAACTCTGTCCCTTGCGCAAGTCGTATAAGCAGTCTTAGTGCATACTCGAGTTCATCAACTGTCAAAGTAACATTCTTCTTCTCCTTGAACAAGGTGATCGATTTAAATCGAATGCAATAAGCTACTACCCTTTGTAGTTTCGTTAGCGTTGAATATCTATCAAATATATTCAAGATGTTATGAATGGTAGTTGCTAATGAAATTGTTGATAGTTTTATCTCGGGAATATTTCCTATCGTGTCTATGTCAAATAGTTTATCCTGGAAAGAATTCCTATCCTCGACTAAAAATGTAGGTCCGTCCCACCAAATTTTCAAACTCTCTAATTCGATCGGATTTATACCTCGGGAAAAATAATGTCTGCCGGGTTATCTTCAGATTTTACGTGTTTCCATTCGTCCGTACAAGTTAGTTCAGTGATTTTTGTAACTCTGTTAGCAACAAATGTTTTCAATTTACCGGGGTCGATTTTCAACCATGCTAATACTATCGTAGAGTCACAATAATAGTGTGTACTGGATACTTCGACATTGAGTAAATTTCTTACAACGTGCATTAATTTCGCAAGTAATGTAGCTGCCAAAAGTTCTAATCTAGGTGAAGTGTGCTTGCCTTGAGGCACAACCCTTGACTTTGCACATAAAAGTCGCGAAAGGATTTCACCCTGTACGTTTTTGGAACATAAATATATACATGAGCCATATGCTTCCTCCGAGGCGTCGCTAAAACCGTGTAGTTGGATATTTTTTGGGTTTTCACATACAACGTTTCTTTGAATATTGATACTATTTATGAAATTGATTTGTTCCGAAAATGTTTTCCAATTATTCACCATGTCGACAGGCAAAGGTTCGTCCCAAGAAATGTCTCTTTGCCATAATTGACGCATGAATAGCTTTGCTTGTATCGTTGCTGGGCCTATCAGACCTAGCGGGTCAAAAATTATTGATATTGCGGCTAAGACTGAACGTTTTGTAATAATATTATTATTAAAACTGATGTTCACCGCGTAGCTTAACGTGTCTGTATTCGGATTCCATACGATTCCTAACGTTTTTAATTCCTTACTATCGGCAAACTGTATCAATTTATCTTCATTTTCACGATTACCCAATATTGAATCTAAAATCCCCTTTTCGTTTGAACACCATTTCCTCAATGGAAGATTGGCGCTATTCAAAATTTCGGTTATTTCATTGTATATTTCTAAAGCCTCATCTATCGTGTCAACGCTTGTTAACAAATCGTCCATATAAAATGCATGTCTTAATATGTTCGATGTGCGTGGATATTTCTCTTCGAATTCTAATGAGAGTTGTTGTAAAGTTCTAGTTGCGAGATAACTCGCGGATGCCGTTCCGTAAGTCCCTGTATTGAGGTTATAAATCTTAATTGGCTCCGATTCATCATATCGCCATAATATCCGCTGATATTTTCTGTCATCGGGATGTAGTATTATTTGTCTAAACATCATTTTTATGTCTGCATTCAAAACATACCGATGCAGTCTGAGACGTGTTACAATTGAGAAAAGATCATCTTGAACGTTAGGACCTACGAGCAATAAATCATTGAGTGATATTCCTTGACTGGTTTTTGCAGATCCGTCGAACACAACTCTACAACGAGTAGTAGTACTGCTGTGGTTTATCACCGCATGATGTGGCAATATATACGAAGGTTGCTCAATACTCCCATCGGAATTTTTAACGAATGTCATGTGTCCCATAGATTCGTATTGTTTCATAAATTCAATGTAGTCTCCCTTCAAATTATCATCGCGTTTGAATCTGTTCTCTAGAGAACGTAGACGTTTTAAGCCGCTAGTTGCAGAATCGCCCAAATCTAACATTCGTGCTGAAAAAGGTAATCTGACTACAAATCTACCATCCG
Organism: Endomychus coccineus; assembly: GCA_958510875.1. NCBI lineage: Eukaryota > Metazoa > Arthropoda > Insecta > Coleoptera > Endomychidae > Endomychus > Endomychus coccineus. The sequence continues at coordinate 121,179,896 of OY294068.1, read as the reverse complement.
AGTTACGAAGCGTTGTTTTTTCAAAATAATTTTCACAGTACTGTTCATCCTTGGTTAGAAAAGGTTTGTGAGGTATTTCTTCAGTTTTCCAAAACCTTGTTAATGATACGTCCAACATTTCGTTGGATATAGCTTGCGTGAAATTGCAGAAAAACTTGTTATTGGAATGTTTCCGTAAATTGATTGAGTCTGTAAGTACCCATCCTAAAACAGTTTCTTGCAAGTTTAGTGTATTTTTACCAAGTTTGAGTTGATTCGGACATAAAAGATCATAAAATATATGGGCTCCAAGAAGAATGTCGATTTGTTGTGGTTTATTGATTTCTGGATCAGCTAGCATGATACCAGTCGGGAGTTTCAATACATTTTTATTGAATCCTGTATATGGAATTTTTTCCGTTATCGTGGGCAACACTAAAAACGTTAGATCGCATTTGAATGAAGTTGACCGAGACTTTATAGTCGCCTTTGTTTTTTGCATGATGGCTATAGTTTTTTGATTTATTCCTGCAATTGATGTTCGAGAACCTTCGCATGGCAAATCTAGTTTTTTACATAGTTCTTGTGTGATCAAATTGCTTTGACTACCAGAGTCTAGAAGAGCTTTGCAAACGTGAGCGTTTCCGAGCGTGTCATAAATTATTATTTGAGCTGTAGATAACAAAACTAACTGATTATCGCGTGTATTTGATTGACTGCCTTGCAAGATTGCTGATTCCGAGTTTAATTCTGTAAGAATTTGCGAGTGTGATCCGTGAGATGCAAGTGCCTTTTCCGAGATTTGCGTATTAACTTCTTTGTGCGATGATTGCATGACTGGGTTGTGATTTGATTTGACATTATGAGCAGCTGTTATAGTTAGTACGGGAGTAACTGTTTCAGAATTTGTTACGATATTTGTTGATAAATCTGAAACATTCGTGTTTTGCGTGGTTGCGATCTGTTGTGCATCATTGTTCGAGTAATGAACCTGATGGTTCGAATTATGCGTATGATTGTTATTGTGAAGTAAAGTATTGTGATTCAAATTACAGCGTTTACATTTGCATGCCCATTTGAAATGACCTGGTCTAAGACAATTACTACATAGTCGTAGTTTTTTGATTTCATTGTATTTATCACCTATTGATAATTTGTTGAAATCTGCGCAGTTATAAATGAAATGGTGCGCTTTGCAATAATGACATGAAACTTCTTGTCCTTGATTGGTGACTGCAAGTGAATGTCTTTGTCTGTAATTATTTGGATGCGATGGTGACTTGTAACATTGATTATTCGAGAGATTTTGCGAGTTGTAGGCGAGTTTTTTATCACTATTATTCGAGAGAGTTTCGAATGTGAAACATCTTTTAATCAAGAAGTCGATTAACTGTGCGTAAGTGGGAAGCTTATCATTATCTAGCGAATTTTCTCATTCACGGTTCGTGACATAATCTAGTTTTGATGTAATTAGGTGTATTACAAGAACATCCCATTGATCTGTCGGTAATTTTAAAGTTTTAAGAGCCCCTAGATGATGTTGAACCTTATCTGTTAATTGCCTGAGTGATGTTGCCGAGTCTTTTATAACTATTGGTAGATCAAATATTGCTCTGACGTGGGTGTTTACAATTATTCTTTTATTCTCATACCTCCTAATAATTGCATCCCATGCTACTGTGTAATTATTTTCTGAAATTTCAAATGAGTGAATTATCTGTGCTGCATCATGTTTTAAACAAGACTTAAGATAATAGAATTTTTGTATGTTTGTCAAACTCGTGTTTTTGTGAATCAATTGAGAGAAAGTATCGTGAAATGTTATCCATTCATCATAGTTTCCTGAAAATGCCGGAATATTGATTGTTGGTAATTTCAAATTTGTTACCGGGTTTGTTGGAACTGTATTAATCTTTTGTGAGTTATTACTCATGTTACTTGCATTTTGATATTCTTGTTGTTCCGCTAAAATACCTTTCGCTCTTGAAATAGTTTCATAGAACGCCGTTTCTTGTTCTTCGCGTTGGTTTTCTTCAATTTCATCAAGAAGTTCTAAACGCGATTGGACAACATCGTATTGTTCAAAAATCGATTCAATTTTATTCAGACGTACTTGCAATTCGATTATGTTGCTCTGTGTCTCCAAAAATGTTTGAAAACGAGTCAATTGACCTTTGAATTTACCGCGCGTTTGTCTCAACTCCCCAATTTCGTTTTCGATTTCCATTATTAACTGATTAATGGTTATCAAGTTTGATACGTGATGATTCAAAATACAAAGAAATATCGAGCAGATTGAGAAATTCCTTTTCAAGTATAGGTAAGGATGGGAAGGAAGAGAAGGAAACTCACTTTGGCTTGGGTTGGGATCTAGATACTATTAATCAGCAGAGTTGGCGTCATTCGATTGTGATTGGCTGGATCTGAAGATTCTGAAGAGACGCTTATGTCTAACAAAAACCGTTTCATATGATTTGACCACAGCTTTGCAGATACACAACTTCCAAAATCTTGATTGAAATTGTTTGGGCAACGAGAGTTCCTTATTTCAATTTTCAAAATGAATTGCACCGCCCGTCCTATAGCTTACGGAATGCGCGAGACGAGAATCCACTTGACGAGATTCGAGCTGCTTCCAATTCCATGATTACTGGAACAATATCCGGCTCGAAGGACCAAATGTATAAACGTGAATTGCTTGTTGAAGGACCACCCTTTCGGGAACGTTAATGATTAAAATTAATTGTGAACTGTAATGTACGATTTATTTATGCTTCATTTATTATGACACTTTATCTCTATATAAAAAAACTAACAAAACAATAATAATATGCAGTCAGAGAACAAGTACAGATCGACTTGACCCATGCTGCCAACAATGGCCAAATTGTTTACTGTCAAATCACAATGTCAATAATTGATGATTGTCCACACACCATCTCGCATCCGTGGGAATTTTGGCAAGACTCTTTTCTTGACACCTTTTCCGAGATAGGTTGGGCTGAAATAAATTATGCATACACTTTCCGTTACATTAGTGGGCCACTTTCAGATTATGCCTTTAGAAAGAGAAACTAACTTATTGATGCTGATCCTGAATTAACCATGAATAGCCAAATTTTATTGTATTGGGTCTGCCATCTCAAATTAGAGCACGGATCAGTGAAAGGGATTTGAACTCAATCGATAAATTGATGTCGTGTATTCGACAATCAGAAAGTTTGGTTATTAATAAAAATACTTCGGTAATTGAAAATAAAACACAAACTAAATTCTCGAATGAATCGGATTTGAAACCTTGCTCGTTCTGCAAAGATAGAGGTTTCCCAAACAGATTTCATCCAGAAAACTTATGTCGCAATAAATACCCAAATTTTAAAAATGATAAAATTAAAATGATAAATAACTTGGAAATCCAAGATAGTATTTCATCATGTGATGAATCAAAAACGAATAACTACCCCACTTATCATATTAAAAGTTCTATTGAACAACTATCCGGTTGGTGCGCTTTATGATTCTGGAGCCAATATATCGGTAATAGATTATAACACTGTAAAAAGATTATAATATAAAAAGGAATATAAGTGGGGCAAAAAAAATAAATACAGTTTCAGGTTTCACTGAAACGTTAGGTACAATTATAATACCTTTAAAATTTTTTAATATTTCAAAAAATTGGCCCCTTCTTGTAATAAAAAGTTAATCATTTCAAAATGATATTCTTCTGGGATTGGATGTTATTAAAGAATTTAGGTTATGTCAGAATGAAAACTTGAAAATTTTTCAAAAATATGGAGAAAGATCTAATTTAGATAACGAAACCAAAATAAATACTATAATTACGAATGTAAACACAAACTGTAACAGCAAAGCGTCTCTGGAATGTCTATTGGATGAACATAACAAAATTTTCGCTGAAAAGAAATACGATATCGGCACCGTGAGCAACTACAAGGCAACGATAAAACTTACGAAGAACAAATACATCGCAAGAAAACCCTACAAATGCTCGTTGCAGGATAAAGATGAAATAAATACACAAATAAAATCTCTACTAAAAGCAGGTTCCATCGAACATTCTATCAGTCCATATGCTTCCCCGGTAACTCTTGTTTTTAAGAAGGAGGAAGGGAGAAAATCACGTTCTTGTATTGACTACAGTGAAGTCAATAAAATAATTGTCCCCGAATGCCATCCATTCCCCATAATAGATGACTTGTTACTTTTAGCGCGCGATTGCTCGTTTTTCACAAAATTAGACATAAATTCGGCGTTTTGGTGGATTCCGATTAGAGAAAAAGATAAACAAAAGACACCATTCATTACACATAACGGACACTTTCAATGGTCATGGTTACCTTTTGGCCTGAAATCTGCTCCAGTAATTTTTCAGAGAATATTGAATAACTTAATCTCTAAAAATGATCTTAATGCATTTGTCATAAAATATATAGATGACATTCTGATTTTTTTGAAAAACATTTCAGAACACTTAAGTCATATTGATGAAACCCTGACGGCCATAAAAAATGCAGGTTTCAAATTAAACTTAAATAAATGTTCTTTTGCTGAGAGTTCAGTTGTGTATCTGGGACATGAAATAGGAGGAAACCTAATAAGACCCCTAAATGACAATTTAATTGCAATTAAAAATTTTCCAGTACCCCAGAATCAAAAAAATATTAGACAACTTTTAGGAAAGATCAACTTTTATTTAAAATACATTCCAAACGCGTCAATAATACTAGAGCCTTTTCATAACCTACTTAGGAAAAATGTTAACTTTGAATGGTCATGGAAATGCGAAGAATGTTTCAATAAAATGAAAAAGTATCTAAGCTCCGAACCTATACTTGCGATCTTCGACCCGAAACTTCCAATATACATTTTTACAGATGCATCAAAAGAAGGAGTCGGAGCAATCTTGAAACAACCTCAAAAAGATAATTCACTAAAGCCAGTATTTTTCTTTTCAAAAAAATTAACTCAGTCACAAAAAAACAAACGTGCAATATTTTTAGAATGTCTAGCAATAAAGAAATCGATATTATATTGGCAGTACTACTTAATGGGTCATAAATTTACAATTTTTTCTGATCATGAACCCCTTGAAAATTTCAATATAAAAAAACCCGGAACTATTGACGATACTAAACTATATATCAAACTTTGATTTTAACATAGTATACAACCCTGGAAAAAACAACATAGAAGCAGATAGTCTTTCACGTAATCCAGTTTTAGAAAATAACGTTAATAATAAATCCACAATTAAAATAGTAAACTTTGTTTCGTTAGACGACGTAGTTAACTACCAAAAACAATTACAAACGGAAAATGAAGAATTCGAGACTAGAAATGATATTCACTATAAAACTTTGAATAACAAAGAGAAAATTTGGATAACAGAGGATTTCGGTATTAATCTAATCAAAAAAATTCACAGTAATAGCCACATATGTATGGAACAATTAACCCTAACCTTGACACCAACATACTATTTTAAAAACATGCATAGACACATAAAACTTATTTGTCGAACATGCGACACATGCATAAAAAATAAATCGAAATTCGGAAATTTTAAACAACCCCTGTCCCAACTAAGCCCAGCTTCGGAGCCATTCCAAATAGTATCTCTGGATACAATAAGAGGGTTCGGAGAGAATAAATCATCAAAAAGATATTTACATTTAATAATAGATCATTTTACAAAGTATGCTTTGGCTAAAACATCAAAAACCACAACAGCAAAAAACTTTATTAATTTAGTTGAAAAATTCAAAAAAAGAATAAGGTAAAATTACTTTTAACAGATCAATATTCCGGCACAAGCTCCAACCAATTCAAGAAATTCTTGAAATCAGAAAACATAAAATACATATTTACGGCAGTAGATTGCCCCTTCTCGAACGGGCAAAACGAGCGCACAAATCAAACTTTAGTAAATTCAATTAGGTGTAAAATTTCGTAGAATAGACACCGACCGTGGAGCATTATAGCTGAGCAATGCATTGAAAACTATAACAATACTGTCCATAGCACAACAAAATTCACGCCTAGTTATCTTTTAAATGGAATGGATAATTCTTTTTCACCCCCTGAATTGAACAAAAATAACTTAGAAAACTTAAATGAAAACAGAGAAATAGCATTCTTAAATTCCAAAAAAGTTCATGATCAAAACAAAATTTATTATGACAAAAATAGAAAATCAATAACACATGAAGAGGGAGACCTTGTATATATCCAAAACTCCAATCGCATAAACCGAAACAAGCTGGATCCGATTAGAGTAGGTCCTTTTAAAATAAAAATAAAAATTTCAAATTTACTGTACATCATAGACTCGGGTTTCAAAAGGAAGGAATCAAATATTTTCCACGCAAGTAAAATAATCCCTTACTGTCCTGCTCCTGAGTCCGATTTCCACCAGGAGAGTGGGGGGGAGGGGGGGGATGTAAGTTTGGACTCGTCCAAACTAACGATGCGGACGGTTTATGTCATTGAGAGGTCAGAGCTGCGCTGCCGATGAGAGAACACACGGTAGTACGTTATTGTCACTTGATTAGTAAACAGTGCCTGTACTTATCGTTAATCCGCCATTGTTATTGTGTATACAAATTATATAACTTGTTGTAGACAAGTATAACTGTGTAATTGTTGTTGATTGAGGTATTTTGTAATTTATAAATGTTTTGTGTATGTTCTAAAGTGTTGTAATAAAACTTGCAGTATTTACTCTCATCAACAGCTGTACTTAGTCCCTGAATCCAGGAGAAACCAACAAGGTTCGGCAAGTCTTGATTTCAGACCTACAGGAATAGGGAATATTCTACTTTACTCCAATGTATTAGCAAGCTATAGGAAGGTGACATATTACTTTCGAAGATAGGAATTTGCAATTAAGCATATTACGTTATATTGTTATATTTTATCAGATAAAGACAACAACATACTTGAGTCTCGTAAAAACAAAACATTTAATAGTAATCTAGAGACTATAGGATTTATAACCCCAATGTCAGCAGATTATAATATTGCATACTGGACGTATCCTTCCTGAAAATTATGGCAACAGGACGTTTGACGAACATAAAGTTAACTGTGGTTAGGGTTTTAATGAAGGAGAAAACATGACTTAAATGGTAAAATAAATATTGAGAACACGTATGAAATAAGTGATTATATATAAGGCAATAATTCCGATCCGCAGATAGCTTATGTACACTGTGGAGGATTTTGAAACCCGTAGAAGAATTCAATAAATTATGCATTACCAATTACCGATCTGTATCCACATCTAGATGATGGCGTAAGATGCGTGTATGGTGGTAACATATATGAATGAGAAACTGTAAAAATGCAGATAGATATGTAGCTAAATATCCATCGACGTTCATCTAGGTGGATCGTTGAGATGGTTTATCAGATAATAGTAATCAAATGATATATAATTATCGTAGAAAACTTAAATGAAAACAGAGAAATAGCATTCTTAAATTCCAAAAAAGTTCATGATCAAAACAAAATTTATTATGACAAAAATAGAAAATCAATAACACATGAAGAGGGAGACCTTGTATATATCCAAAACTCCAATCGCATAAACCGAAACAAGCTGGATCCGATTAGAGTAGGTCCTTTTAAAATAAAAATAAAAATTTCAAATTTACTGTACATCATAGACTCGGGTTTCAAAAGGAAGGAATCAAATATTTTCCACGCAAGTAAAATAATCCCTTACTGTCCTGCTCCTGAGTCCGATTTCCACCAGGAGAGTGGGGGGGAGGGGGGGGATGTAAGTTTGGACTCGTCCAAACTAACGATGCGGACGGTTTATGTCATTGAGAGGTCAGAGCTGCGCTGCCGATGAGAGAACACACGGTAGTACGTTATTGTCACTTGATTAGTAAACAGTGCCTGTACTTATCGTTAATCCGCCATTGTTATTGTGTATACAAATTATATAACTTGTTGTAGACAAGTATAACTGTGTAATTGTTGTTGATTGAGGTATTTTGTAATTTATAAATGTTTTGTGTATGTTCTAAAGTGTTGTAATAAAACTTGCAGTATTTACTCTCATCAACAGCTGTACTTAGTCCCTGAATCCAGGAGAAACCAACAAGGTTCGGCAAGTCTTGATTTCAGACCTACAGGAATAGGGAATATTCTACTTCACTCCAATGTATTAGCAAGCTATAGGAAGGTGACATATTACTTTCGAAGATAGGAATTTGCAATTAAGCATATTACGTTATATTGTTATATTTTATCAGATAAAGACAACAACATACTTGAGTCTCGTAAAAACAAAACATTTAATAGTAATCTAGAGACTATAGGATTTATAACCCCAATGTCAGCAGATTATAATATTGCATACTGGACGTATCCTTCCTGAAAATTATGGCAACAGGACGTTTGACGAACATAAAGTTAACTGTGGTTAGGGTTTTAATGAAGGAGAAAACATGACTTAAATGGTAAAATAAATATTGAGAACACGTATGAAATAAGTGATTATATATAAGGCAATAATTCCGATCCGCAGATAGCTTATGTACACTGTGGAGGATTTTGAAACCCGTAGAAGAATTCAATAAATTATGCATTACCAATTACCGATCTGTATCCACATCTAGATGATGGCGTAAGATGCGTGTATGGTGGTAACATATATGAATGAGAAACTGTAAAAATGCAGATAGATATGTAGCTAAATATCCATCGACGTTCATCTAGGTGGATCGTTGAGATGGTTTATCAGATAATAGTAATCAAATGATATATAATTATCGTAGAATCAGAGGATTCAAGACTTAAGATTAAACGAAATAGGCAAATGAAGCGGTACAAAAGAAGAGAGGTATGAATATAAAAGAAGAAATGATGTGGAAAATATGGATTGGATAACGGAAGACGTAACAATTAAATTTTTCTAAAAACGGAATAGTTTAAGTAAAAATTACATTACTTATAGACATGAGAGATACAAAAAGTAAAATGAAAATAAGACATTTAAAAATACAGCGAGCATATCGAATCATTACCAACGAAGTGAATAATATGCAACTCTCAAAAGTATATAAGTAATAAGCTTCAAACTATATGAAACTATATCATGAACCATCGTGAGGACAAATCGGGTGATAGAGAAAAAATATGAGCAATTAGTTCACATGTTTTTACCCGCTCTCGGAAGATTCAATGGAATAATAAGGCTATATTTTCAATAAATCCTAAATTAGGTGAATTCCGAACATAACTCTATTTGTTTGATTGTTTACATGTTATATCAACAAGTTATAGAATGAGGTTCGTATAACATATAATCAACTAAGAATTTACCTAATGTAGGACTTATTGAAGATATACCATTAATATTCCATTGCACCACCCCTATTCCGTAAAACTTATTGAGATTTGAAAATTTTCAAATCGAGTTGGATTGGTCACTATGATATTCCTAGTATATACAGGTACTATACCGAAGGCACCACAGCCTACCCATATCAATATCAAATACCGTTTAACTCATTCTGAATAAGTGGTCCACTGGCGGAAATAGCCAGACCGAAGGAATAGAAACAACCGAAGATGGTTTATTTATAGAAGAAGAAGCAACTTCAAGAAATGCTCCCAAATTATACCATGAACATTCGTGGATATGCGTAAGGGGTATCCGGAACGGGATAATACACCATCCTCATTGAATGTCAGAAATAAAAGCAAGCGCAATGGCCGCAGTAACCACAGCAATGGCAACAGAGGCTGCTTTGAACACAACACCTACATTCAGTCCAGCAGGTGTTGCATCTAGACCACTGATACGAAGTACTCCAATTGTGCAGTCATCGTATTCAGAGAACCTCAGCTACGACAAACAGTGATATTCACAAGCCTCGATTAATGATTAGAGTGAAGTTAGCCACACTTTTCTAGTCACAGTTTCTGACGAGGAGTATGGTCCGCGGTGTTGCCATATCAATTATTTTCACGAATAAGATCATTATCAGTTTTCAAGGAAGAGTGATATATCCATATTGACTTAGCTGGATAATATGGAATTAACCAAAATATCCCGAGTTGACCGGGAGGATAGGTACGGACATGGGACTGATTGATTGTAGCTCAGTGAAAGAAATAAGTAATAACTTATGTTTCTACGCTTTCAGTATTGTACCAAAAACGAATATATTTCGAGTACTAAAAATTTGAAAACGCCATTCGATAAAGGACATCCGAAAAAGTATATATACAGGGTCAAATAGATTTGTGTGGCCGGAAAAGTGTTGAAAAACTTAGAAATAAATTTTTATTTGCTCAGTAAACTACCCGAAATATTCCGAGTACCAAAAAATTTGAAAACGTCATTCAATGAAGGACATCTGGAAAAATATGTATACAGGGTCAAATCAATTTGAGTGGCCGGAAAAGTGTTGAAAAACTTAGCAATACATCTTTATTCCATCAGTTAACTACCCGAAATATTCCGAGTACCAAAAATTTTAAAACGCCGTTCGATGAAGGACATCCAAAAAAGTATATATACAGGGTCAAATCAATTTGTGTGGCCGGATAAGTGTTGAAAAACTTAGAAATAATCTTTTATTCCATCACAAACTACCCGAAATATTCCGTGTACCAAAAATTTGAAAACGCCATTCGATAAAGGACATCCAAAAAAGTATATATACAGGGTCAAATCAATTTGTGTGGCCGGAAAAGTGTTGAAAAACATAGAAATAAATTTTTATTCCATCAGTAAACTACCCGAAATATTCCGAGTACCAGAAATTTGAAAACGCCATTCGATAAAGGACATCCAAAAAAGTATATATACAGGGTCAAATCAATTTGTGTGGCCGGATAAGTGTTGAAAAACTTAGAAACAATCTTTTATTCCATCATAAACTACCCGAAATATTCCGAGTACCAAAAATTTGAAAACGTCATTCGATAAAGGACATCCGGAAAAGTATATATACAGGGTCAAATCCATTTGTGTGGCCGGAAAAGTGTTGAAAAACTTAGCAATACATTTTTATTCCATCAGTTAACTACCCGAAATATTCCGAGTACCAAAGATTTGAAAACGCCATTCGATAAAGGACATCCAAAAAAGTATATATACAGGGTCAAATCAATTTGTGTGGCCGGATAAGTGTTGAAAAACTTAGAAATAATCTTTTATTCCATCATAAACTTTCGATAAAGGACATCCAAAAAATTATATATACAGGGTCAAATCAATTTGTGTGGCCGGATAAGTGTTGAAAAACTTAGGAATAATCTTTTATTCCATCATAAACTACCCGAAATATTCCGAGTACCAAAAATTTGAAGACGCCATTCGATAAAGGATATCCAAAAAAGTATATATACAGGGTCAAATCAATTTGTGTGGCTGGATAAGTGTTGAAAAACTTAGAAATAATCTTTTATTCCATCATGAATATAATATTCCGAGTAACAAAAATTTGAAAACGCCATTCGATAAAGGACGTCCGAAAAAGTATATATACAAGGTCAAATCAATTTGTGTGGCCGGATAAGTGTTGAAAAACTTAGAAATAATCTTTTGTTCCATCACAAACTACCCGAAATATTCCGAGTACCAAAAATTTGAAAACGCCATTCGATAAAGGACATCCAAAAAAGTATATATACAGGGTCAAATCAATTTGTGTGGCCGGATAAGTGTTGAAAAACTTAGAAATAATCTTTTATTCCATCACAAACTACCCGAAATATTCCGAGTACCAAAAATTTGAAAACGCCATTCGATAAAGGACATCCAAAAAAGTATATATACAGGGTCAAATCAATTTGTGTGGCCGGAAAAGTGTTGAAAAACTTAGCAATACATCTTTATTCCATCAGTTAACTACCCGAAATATTCCGAGTACCAAAAATTTGAAAACGCCATTCGCTGAAGGACATCCAAAAAAGTATATATACAGGGTCAAATCAATTTGTGTGGCCGGATAAGTGTTGAAAAACTTAGAAATAATCTTTTATTCCATCACAAACTACCCGAAATATTCCGAGTACCAAAAATTTGAAAACGCCATTCGATAAAGGACATCCAAAAAAGTATATATACAGGGTCAAATCAATTTGTGTGGCCGGAAAAGTGTTGAAAAACATAGAAATAAATTTTTATTCCATCAGTAAACTACCCGAAATATTCCGAGTACCAGAAATTTGAAAACGTCATTCGACAAAGGACATCCGAAAAAGTATATATACAGGGTCAAATCAATTTGTGTGGCCGGATAAGTGTTGAAAAACTTAGAAATAATCTTTTATTCCATCATAAACTACCCGAAATATTCCGAGTACCAAAAATTTGAAAACGCCATTCGATAAAGGACATCCAAAAAAGTATATATACAGGGTCAAATCAATTTGTGTGGCCAGATAAGTGTTGAAAAACTTAGAAATAATCTTTTATTCCATCATAAACTACCCGAAATATTCCGAGTACCAAAAATTTGAAAACGCCATTCGATAAAGGACATCCAAAAAAGTATATATACAGGGTCAAATCAATTTGTGTGGCCGGATAAGTGTTGAAAAACTTAGAAATAATCTTTTATTCCATCATAAACTTTCGATAAAGGACATCCAAAAAATTATATATACATGGTCAAATCAATTTGTGTGGCCGGATAAGTGTTGAAAAACTTAGAAATAATCTTTTATTCCATCATAAACTACCCGGAATATTCCGAGTACCAAAAATTTGAAGACGCCATTCGATAAAGGATATCCAAAAAAGTATATATACAGGGTCAAATCAATTTGTGTGGCTGGATAAGTGTTGAAAAACTTAGAAATAATCTTTTATTCCATCATGAATATAATATTCCGAGTAACAAAAATTTGAAAACGTCATTCGATAAAGGACGTCCGAAAAAGTATATATACAAGGTCAAATCAATTTGTGTGGCCGGATAAGTGTTGAAAAACTTAGAAATAATCTTTTATTCCATCACAAACTACCCGAAATATTCCGAGTACCAAAAAATTGAAAACGCCATTCGATAAAGGACATCCAAAAAAGTATATATACAGGGTCAAATCAATTTGTGTGGCCGGATAAGTGTTGAAAAACTTAGAAATAATCTTTTATTCCATCACAAACTACCCGAAATATTCCGAGTACCAAAAATTTGAAAACGCCATTCGATAAAGGACATCCAAAAAAGTATATATACAGGGTCAAATCAATTTGTGTGGCCGGAAAAGTGTTGAAAAACTTAGCAATACATCTTTATTCCATCAGTTAACTACCCGAAATATTCCGAGTACCAAAAATTTGAAAACGCCATTCGATGAAGGACATCCAAAAAAGTATATATACAGGGTCAAATCAATTTGTGTGGCCGGATAAGTGTTGAAAAACTTGGAAATAATCTTTTATTCCATCACAAACTACCCGAAATATTCCGAGTACCAAAAATTTGAAAACGCCATTCGATAAAGGACATCCAAAAAAGTATATATACAGGGTCAAATCAATTTGTGTGGCCGGAAAAGTGTTGAAAAACATAGAAATAAATTTTTATTCCATCAGTAAACTACCCGAAATATTCCGAGTACCAGAAATTTGAAAACGCCATTCGATAAAGGACATCCAAAAAAGTATATATACAGGGTCAAATCAATTTGTGTGGCCGGATAAGTGTTGAAAAACTTAGAAACAATCTTTTATTCCATCATAAACTTTCGATGAAGGACATCCAAAAAAGTATATATACAGGGTCAAATCAATTTGTGTGGCCGGATAAGTGTTGAAAAACTTAGAAATAATCTTTTATTCCATCATAAACTACCCGAAATATTCCGAGTACCAAAAATTTGAAAACGCCATTCGATAAAGGACATCCAAAAAAGTATATATACAGGGTCAAATCAATTTGTGTGGCCGGATAAGTGTTGAAAAACTTAGAAATAATCTTTTATTCCATCATAAACTTTCGATAAAGGACATCCAAAAAATTATATATACAGGGTCAAATCAATTTGTGTGGCCGGATAAGTGTTGAAAAACTTAGAAATAATCTTTTATTCCATCATAAACTACCCGAAATATTCCGAGTACCAAAAATTTGAAGACGCCATTCGATGAGGGATATCCAAAAAAGTATATATACAGGGTCAAATCAATTTGTGTGGCCGGATAAGTGTTGAAAAACTTAGAAATAATCTTTTATTCCATCATGAATATAATATTCCGAGTAACAAAAATTTGAAAACGCCATTCGATAAAGGACGTCCGAAAAAGTATATATACAAGGTCAAATCAATTTGTGTGGCCGGATAAGTGTTGAAAAACTTAGAAATAATTTTTTATTCCATCATAAACTACCCGAAATATTCCGAGTACCAAAAATTTGTAAACGCCATTCGATAAAGGACATCCAAAAAAGTATATATACATATATATATAATAAATTTTTATTCGCTCAGTAAACTACCCGAAATATTCCGAGTACCAAAAATTTTAAAACGTCATTCGATGAAGGACATCTGGAAAAATATATATACAGGGTCAAATCAATTTGTGTGACCGGAAAAGTGTTGAAAAACTTAGCAATACATTTTTATTCCATCAGTAAACTACCCAAAATATTCCGAGTACCAAAAATTTGAAAACTCCGTTCGATAAAGGACATCCAAAAAAGTATATATACAGGGTCAAATCAATTTGTGTGGCCGGAAAAGTGTTGAAAAACTTAGAAATAAATTTTTATTCGCTCAGTAAACTACTCGAAATATTCCTAGTACCAAAAATTTGAAAACGTCATTCGACAAAGGACATCCGAAAAAGTATATATACAGGGTCAAATCAATTTGTGTGGCCGGATAAGTGTTGAAAAACTTAGAAATAATCTTTTATTCCATCATAAACTACCCGAAATATTCCGAGTACCAAAAATTTGAAAACGCCATTCGATAAAGGACATCCAAAAAAGTATACATACAGGGTCAAATCAATTTGTGTGGCCGGATATGTGTTGAAAAACTTAGAAATAATCTTTTATTCTATCATAAACTACCCGAAATATTCCGAGTACCAAAAATTTGAAAACGTCATTCGATAAAGGACATCCGGAAAAGTATATATACAGGGTCAAATCAATTTGTGTGGCCGGAAAAGTGTTGAAAAACTTAGAAATAATCTTTTATTCCATCATAAACTACCCGAAATATTCCGAGTACCAAAAATTTGAAAACGCCATTCGATAAAGGACATCCAAAAAAGTATATATACAGGGTCAAATCAATTTGTGTGGCCAGATAAGTGTTGAAAAACTTAGAAATAATCTTTTATTCCATCATAAACTACCCGAAATATTCCGAGTACCAAAAATTTGAAAACGCCATTCGATAAAGGACATCCAAAAAAGTATATATACAGGGTCAAATCAATTTGTGTGGCCGGATAAGTGTTGAAAAACTTAGAAATAATCTTTTATTCCATCATAAACTTTCGATAAAGGACATCCAAAAAATTATATATACAGGGTCAAATCAATTTGTGTGGCCGGATAAGTGTTGAAAAACTTAGAAATAATCTTTCATTCCATCATAAACTACCCGGAATATTCCGAGTACCAAAAATTTGAAGACGCCATTCGATAAAGGATATCCAAAAAAGTATATATACAGGGTCAAATCAATTTGTGTGGCTGGATAAGTGTTGAAAAACTTAGAAATAATCTTTTATTCCATCATGAATATAATATTCCGAGTAACAAAAATTTGAAAACGCCATTCGATAAAGGACGTCTGAAAAAGTATATATACAAGGTCAAATCAATTTGTGTGGCCGGATAAGTGTTGAAAAACTTAGAAATAATCTTTTATTCCATCACAAACTACCCGAAATATTCCGAGTACCAAAAATTTGAAAACGCCATTCGTTAAAGGACATCCAAAAAAGTATATATACAGGGTCAAATCAATTTGTGTGGCCGGATAAGTGTTGAAAAACTTAGAAATAATCTTTTATTCCATCACAAACTACCCGAAATATTCCGAGTACCAGAAATTTGAAAACGCCATTCGATAAAGGACATCCAAAAAAGTATATATACAGGGTCAAATCAATTTGTGTGGCCGGAAAAGTGTTGAAAAACTTAGCAATACATCTTTATTCCATCAGTTAACTACCCGAAATATTCCGAGTACCAAAAATTTGAAAACGCCATTCGATGAAGGACATCCAAAAAAGTATATATACAGGGTCAAATCAATTTGTGTGGCCGGATAAGTGTTGAAAAACTTAGAAATAATCTTTTATTCCATCACAAACTACCCGAAATATTCCGAGTACCAAAAATTTGAAAACGCCATTCGATAAAGGACATCCAAAAAAGTATATATACAGGGTCAAATCAATTTGTGTGGCCGGAAAAGTGTTGAAAAACATAGAAATAAATTTTTATTCCATCAGTAAACTACCCGAAATATTCCGAGTACCAGAAATTTGAAAACGCCATTCGATAAAGGACATCCAAAAAAGTATATATACAGGGTCAAATCAATTTGTGTGGCCGGATAAGTGTTGAAAAACTTAGAAACAATCTTTTATTCCATCATAAACTTTCGATAAAGGACATCCAAAAAAGTATATATACAGGGTCAAATCAATTTGTGTGGCCGGATAAGTGTTGAAAAACTTAGAAATAATCTTTTATTCCATCATAAACTACCCGAAATATTCCGAGTACCAAAAATTTGAAAACGCCATTCGATAAAGGACATCCAAAAAAGTATATATACAGGGTCAAATCAATTTGTGTGGCCGGATAAGTGTTGAAAAACTTAGAAATAATCTTTTATTCCATCATAAACTTTCGATGAAGGACATCCAAAAAATTATATATACAGGGTCAAATCAATTTGTGTGGCCGGATAAGTGTTGAAAAACTTAGAAATCATCTTTTATTCCATCATAAACTACCCGAAATATTCCGAGTACCAAAAATTTGAAAACGCCATTCGATAAAGGCCAACCAAAAAAGTATATATACAGGGTCAAATCAATTTGTGTGGCCGGATATGTGTTGAAAAACTTAGAAATAATCTTTTATTCTATCATAAACTACCCGAAATATTCCGAGTACCAAAAATTTGAAAACGTCATTCGATAAAGGACATCCGGAAAAGTATATATACAGGGTCAAATCAATTTGTGTGGCCGGAAAAGTGTTGAAAAACTTAGCAATACATTTTTATTCCATCAGTTAACTACCCGAAATATTCCGAGTACCAAAAATTTTAAAACGCCGTTCGATAAAGGACATCCAAAAAAGTATATATACAGGGTCAAATCAATTTGTGTGGCCGGATAAGTGTTGAAAAACTTAGAAATAATCTTTTATTCCATCATAAACTACCCGAAATATTCCGAGTACCGAAAATTTGAAAACGCCATTCGATAAAGGACATCCAAAAAAGTATATATACAGGGTCAAATCAATTTGTGTGCCCGGAAAAGTGTTGAAAAACATAGAAATAAATTTTTATTCCATCAGTATACTACCCGAAATATTCCGAGTACCAGAAATTTGAAAAGGTCATTCGATGAAGAACATCCGAAAAAGTATATATACAGGGTCAAATCAATTTGTGTGGCCGGAAAAGTGTTGAAAAACTTAGAAATAAATTTTTATTCCATCAGTAAACTACCCGAAATATTCCGAGTACCAAAAATTTGAAAACGCCATTCGATAGAGGACATTCGAAAAAGTTCATGTACAGGGTCGAATCAATTTGTGTGGCCGGAAAAGTGTTGAAAAACTTGGCAATAAATTTTCATTCCATCAGTAAACTACCCGAAATATTCCGAGTACCAAAAATTTGAAAACGCCATTCGAAAGAGGACATTCGAAGAAGCTCATATACAGGGTCAAATCAATTTGTGTGGCCGGAAAAGTGTTGAAAAACTTGGAAATAAATTTTTATTCCAACATAAACTATACTTTTTCGGATGTCCTTTATCGAATGGCGTTTCCAAATTTTTGGTACTCGGAATATTTCGGGTAGTTTATGATGGAATAAAAATTTATTTCCAAGTTTTTCAACACTTTTCCGGACACACAAATTGATTTGACCCTGTATATATACTTTTTCGGATGTCCTTTATCGAATGGCGTTTTCATATCTTTGGTACTCGAAATAATTTTCGGTAATCGGAAATTCTCGGTACAATACTGGAAACGTAGAAACCTAAGTTAAATTTGTGGTATACGGAATATTTTTCGTTAATCGGAAATTTTTGGTACAATACTGAAAGCGTAGAAACATAAGTTATTACTTTTTTCTGTCACTGAGCTGCAATCAATCAGTCCCATGTCCGTACCTATCCTTCCGATCAACTCGGGATATTTTCGTTAATTCCATATTATCCAGCTAAGTCAATATGGATATATCACTCTTCCTTGAATTATTAATATCCCTCTGACTTCAAGTTACCCAAGAAAACTGATAATGAGCTTATTCGTGAAAATAATTGATATGGCAAC
Organism: Endomychus coccineus; assembly: GCA_958510875.1. Lineage (NCBI taxonomy): Eukaryota > Metazoa > Arthropoda > Insecta > Coleoptera > Endomychidae > Endomychus > Endomychus coccineus. The sequence continues at coordinate 121,161,366 of OY294068.1, read as the reverse complement.
ACCGCGGACCATCCTCCTCGTCAGAAAATGTGGCTAGAAAAGTGTGGCCAGAAAAGTGTGGCTAACTTCACTCTAATGAAGTAATGACGTCACCGCCAATGTCGACTTCGAATTATTCTTCCACGCCGATCAATCCTACAGATATTCCGAATTATAGAACCCCGACCTCTGATATGAGATTGCCGTGGATGCAACCACTGACCATTCAGCAATTATCGATAATCCCGATACCGCTGGTTTCGCAAGTACCTATCATTCCGCAATTGCTCATGTAAAACATTCCAGTTCCTCCTATCCAGCAAGTACCGGGATATAATTTCCATAATACGAACAATGCTGCGGGCATGCATCAATAACGAATACCGTTCAATGCAACGTCAGATTCCACTGTGTTCCTGGGTAGACTGGATGAGATAGCTATGTAGTTGAATACACCGCAGGACGCATTGGTGCTGTCAACACTGAAAAAAGTGTTGGAAAGAACCGCGCTATTGCATCGCAATAACCGACACTGTTGGACTACGTTTGCCGATTTCCAGAGACATTTCGTATTATTCTTCATGGATGCAAATTATCACGTTGATTTATTACCGCAATATCAACATTTTTCGAAGAAAAAAAAATCAAATTAGATCTTTTTCTGAGAACCTGACCAGCATGTTTCCTATGCATATTCAAGGAACAACACCAATAGTTCAACATGGAATTGGACTGACTCAGAAAGATCCGATTAAGAAGTGCTATCCACCGCAAAACCCTAGGAGCAAGCGATCATAAATGAAGAAGCAGACCGAATGCTAACAGATAATGTAATTGAGCCGTAAAGCAGTCTGTGGAGTTTACCCGTTATGGTGGTTGAGGAAAAGAATGGCAAACCAAGGTTCCGCATCGATTTTCGGATGATTAATGAGGTTTCCCTGGAATACGCGTATCCTATTCCGTACATGAGTGCCATTCTGTATGAACTCCAATGGGCTCGATACATAACGAGCATTGACTTGGAACAAGGGTATTGACGAAGACCTGTAATACCGGGAAGCAAACCCATTACCGCATTTACTGTACAAGGTACTGGTTTATTTCAGTTTGAAATCATGGCATTTGGGTAACATTCCGCGCCGGCCACGTTTCAGCGATTCATTGATACCATCATGGGACCGTATATGGATCCTCATGTTTTCCCATATCTAGACGATTCACGTTTCGGGAGGAACTTTTGAAGTACACCTTACTGCATTGAGAGAAGTCTTTCACCGTCTGGGAGGCTAACTTGAAAGTCAATCCTGACAAAAGTCAATTCTGCCAAACTTCAATGGAATATTCAGATCATGAAGTCCCCGCCGACATTTCCGGACTTGATTTGATATAAATTTTTCTTATTTTTTTAGTTTGGCATATGAAATTCCGGATATGCTATATAGACATCTAGATATGGATCACCTTCCGCATAAAAGAAAACAAAATCAGTAATGATTTGATTCCTATGGGCCTCATTATCATTATCTGGATGAAGGGAAGGAAACGTACAGACGATAAGCTTCCCGTTTTTTGGATAACTGGGGAATTTCCTACTCGGGACATTTTTGTTTTCCAGAATTACAGCTGCTGTCCTGATTCACAATAGTTTCAATAAAATGGAGAAGGGCATACAGTGGATTTGTCGTAGGAATCGGTTGGAATGTATAAATGAGGGTGATGGCAATATATAAAGGAATATTAGAAAATTAATCAATAACCGAAGAAATATAATAAACTATTTAACTAGCTTGATATGGAACAACTTGTTCTATCGAAAATAATTTTAAAGTAAAAAAAGCAACTCTAGAGCACAAACAATTAAAATTAATCTAGAAATTGATATTGAAATTAAATCTTTAAATATCATTTATAGATAAATTCACTTACAGATTCTAAATCTACTATGCGAATCGGATATAATAACATATTACTCCATCTATACATTTTGACCAATAATAATGAAGATTATTGACCCAGTATGAATTATATATGAAAATTCTCGGGAAATATGTCACATTACACTCTGTTTTACCACCCTGTTTTTGAGACGAAAATTTGAAACAGAGTGTAATGTGGCCTATTTCCCGAGAATTTTCATATATAATTTTGACCAATCTTATATTCTGTTCTTTCATAGTAAAATGCAATAATATTGATAATATGAAGATATAAATCAACCTAGCTCTCACCGGCTTAAACTAAAAAATTTTGCGGATCGAATTTGATTCAATAGACTCTACAACAAAAGTTTAATTAGATGGATTCACCATATAGATGTCGCAACTCTTTTTTTCGATTAAAACTCTAAAGAAAAATTACGCTGCTAAGGTAATCAAAACTTATAATCTCAACCAAATGATCCAATTATCATTTATCTGAACCTATATTTACGGACTCGCCGATCATCGAACACCTTCAAGTTGCAGAGAAGTTTACTTTCACGGAATTTATCATTTGGTTTTTCAGCAATACACGAAAATATATTATGTAAAATTATCTCTTGATTGCGATGATGAGACGACACAGAATTAATGTCGTTGAGAATAACGATGAATTGATATTACCTCAAAGTTTATTGACCCCTACGTATACCCTGATCTTAACCAACAAGCCGCGCGCCGACTCACCAATTCGTTACAAATAATGGAAATCATGTGGTGAACTGCTTACGCTCAGTTTGAAATGCAAGAAAAATGAGAATAATGGGGAATAACTATCAGAATACGGCGTTGTCATTTCTCCTCGACGTCGAGGACGCCCACAAATCGACAGGCTGAAAGTACTGCATACACCTGACTAATACAGAGGAATTGTAGCGAACGCCTCTAACGGCAGACACGTTGTACTATCAGTATACTTTTAATACACAAAACGACAGGTTGCACTAGCATCTGAGCGTCCAGACAAATTTTTGCCAACGGGTTCAGCGAACAAGTATGAATGATTTACTACGGGGAAACTTCCAAGCGTCCGTATACGGACGCTCTGTAGGAACCGGACGCTTGGAAGATAGCAATCCGTCAATGTACGGACGCTCGGAGAGTAGTAGGATAAATATTTAATATTTATTTTCTTTTGTACATATATTTTCGAGAATCCATCATTTCCTTGAATAAACTGTATATATATATATATATGTATATATAGATATATATATATATATATATATATATATATATATATATATATATATACAGTTTATTCAAGGAAATGATGGATTCTCGAAAATATATGTACAAAAGAAAATAAACATTCACACCTAGTCTTTTTAAATGAACAACAATTTCATAAAATCACATTAAATATTAAAGTCAAGTATTTGACCTAGTCGAGCTAGTTTGTAACAATTAAACAATCGGAATTTCTAGAATCTAATTCAAATCGGAATTTCTATTCGCGTGATAAAGTTGTTTACTTCGACCAGATGATCTTTGAGAAACAAAACAGAGACGCCAAGTAGTGTACGTTTGGAACGTTGACCCCATGAGAAACCAGATGAAATAAGATAATGGTTCCTTAGTATCTGTCGCGCTATCGACACAGGTGGTAGATTGATTTCGAATCGTGGTAATTTACGAGTTCGCTAATGATATTCTTTACGGATCGGGTCAATTCCTCAACACAAATAATAAATTGTTCGGTTTCCGTTACTTGTAATGAGTCGTAGGGATGTCAGATCTTTTTCTTCAACACAAATAATAACTTATTCGGTTTTTGGTGAATGAGATCCTGTGGGCAAACGGTCGGTTTTTCCCCAAAAAATAATAAACTATTCTGTTCTCGGGATTTGCATTTAGTCGTCGGGATGTCGGGTCTTTTCCTCAACACGAATAATGAATTATTCGGTTTTTGGTAAATGAGCTCCTGTGGACAAACGGTCGGTTTTTCCCCAACACAAATAATAAATTATTTGGTTTTTGGGATTGGTAGTTAGTCGTAGGGATGTCAGGTATTTTCCCTCAACACAAATAATAGATTTTTCGGTTTTTGGTAAATGAGCTCCTGTGGGCAAACGGTCGGTTTTTCCCCAACACGAATAATAAATTATTCGGTTTTCGGGATTGGTAGTTAGTGGTAGGGATGTCAGGTCTTTTCCTCAACACAAATAATAAATTATTCGGTTTTTGGCAGTCGGTTGAATCTGGAGTTAGTTGTTGAATATTTACCTTCGGACCTGGTCAAAGTATATGAGAGGATCCTACGGAGCGCGGACGGAGTTTATAATGAAAAATAAATATAAATTCTCGGGAATTAACAGAGTTGAATTAATTTGAACGGTCGGTAATAATATCGGAATCGTAGCGACTTAGCGGTCGGACGGCTGATTCCTCAATCCCTCTCGTGTGAAATCCGTTATCCTTTTATACTGATCTTGTGTCAAAAGGAATGAAACGTCAGAGATGGCCTGAGATTCTGGCAGTCAGTGGTGAATAGAATAAGAATTCTCTTATCTTCTATTAGCTTCAACTTTTCCTACATAGGATGTACAAAACGTTGATGCGTTAGAATCTCAGCCTCGTCGGTCTTATTTCTTTTTTACCAGAGAAGTACATTAAATTATAAGTAACGAAGGCACTCCGTTATAATATAAAGAACTGCTAATTTGTCTTGTAGCATAGTTGTTGAATTTTACGGTTAGTTGTATTCAAAAACATTGGAAACACGGTGATCCTGACAACATCGTTTGACCTTCATTTATTCCTTTCTCATGGCGAAAAATTCATATATACCAAATTTCTATGACAAAAATAAGTACATCATAACACACAATAGTAATAAAGTAACATTTTATAATGATAGCAGCAACGTTAATTTGTGTTCTCTGAAAATTAGTTACTTCAGAGTTGTTGGATATTTTACTTTGAACTTTTTCCTACCATACTCGTCTCATTCATGAAGGCATGAATTGAATATCACTCCGAGGAAAGTGAAATTTCTTCCTAAATAACGAATTAGGTGTACTGTTTCGATTCCTGAACAAAATCAGATTCATCTATCAATGTATTTCGAAATTTGCGACAGACATGCTTGGATAAACTTCAAGCCAAACATGCATTGAATTTCAACTGTATCATTTTTCTCTATTATTTGCATCATGCTTGCAGAAAAATCAATTGAGATATTTGCCAATACATTTATATTATTCACTTTTCTATGCTTTCATTATATTCGCTTGGCAAATTATTGAAGATTTGTATAGTTGCATAATGTCCCAATTAATTCGAAATGCCAGTCACTGAATACTAAAACTCATTCAAAATCAGACGAAAAGTAAAGTCAAAGTCCTACGTGTATCCGATGAACTGGTGTTCAAGACCATTTATCCAGCGTATACTCACTCATATTAAAATTCATGCGTATGAGAAATTTAGTCCAGCATGCCCCAAAGTGAACAGTGATTCTCATCATACTTATACATTCATTTATTTATGGCACATCTGACCATTTATATCAACATATTTGGAAGGGAGAACAAGTACATGATACATATTATAATAAAAATTCAACTATGGACGATTGAACAAGTCCACTAACATGTGAATATAAAATCGTATGCGTAGTAGCACTTTTTTTCGATTCTTGAAATTTGAATACAACATGCCAAAGAAATTAACCTCTTCCCTTGATCGTTAATTGAAGGAATCGATGTATTTACTGCAGAATACAAACCATAATTTGTTCGCTGGAACGATCTATGAAGAAATGGTCGATATCGAAGAATGCGATCAAATACATTCATGCTTAATAATTCCAATATACTTTGTAATTTGCGAGTCCATTCAGGATTTTGGACAAGAAGCACTTAGTGAGATATTTACGTTTGACGTTTAGTGAGGAAATATTAAAATGATCCAAAATTCACACATAATGATTATTATATTGGTCAATATTTGATTTGAAACACAAGTACCTCACAAGTCTTTTCTAGGCCTTTCCTGATCAGTTTGTGTGTACTTTCTAATTTGGGCACCAGATGGAAGGAGAATATTCCAAGCCTGAGTGAACAGGTGAATGATATAATAATAATAACGCACATTTGTTATTGAATGTTTGTGTAGATCTTAATATAAATTAAATGAATTGATTTGCCTCTGGAAATTATATGGCTATAATGGTATATGACATTGAATTTAGAGTCTATTATTACACCTGAGTGACTCACATACTGAAGGGCATCATCAATAATATGATTTCTCATCAATAATATGATTTCTGAGCTTCAGATGGTGAACATTCTGCTAACGTCTAAATCTGGGTACTTTGCATTTGGTGATATTCAGTTTCAATACATTGATATTGCAATTTGTTAGAGCCTCTAAATGTTGTTGGAGTAGGTAATATCATTTTGAGTGACAATAGGCTTGCAGATCTTCAAATCATCAGCAGAAACTGACAGTTTTTTATGACCAGATGAATATTATTGACATACGAAGGGAAAAGTACTAGACCCGGATTAGGTCATTGTGGGTCACAACGATAGATATTATCAACGATCAAATTTGAAACAAGCCATTTATCTTGACTTGCGGCTTTCTATTACATATGTAGGATGTTATCCAAGATAGCGATGAATCTCCTAATTCCAATGTTTCAAGCTTCAGTACCAATGTGTTTATATCCATACGATGAAACGCTTTGCTCATATCTATATCAATACAGTCTACTATTATGCCAGCCTCCAGTTGAGTGAAAATATAATTTGTGAAACGAAGTGAAAAAGTTTCGGTAGATTTTCCAGAACAGGAACCGTGTTGTTGATCAACAATTCTATTTTTGACTGTAAAATAAATAACTTTGGTGACAATTTTCAAAATTTGTCCTTTTTCCAATCTTAAAAATGTGTATCATGTAAGACAACTTCCACACAGAAGGAAATGACCCACTTGACAAAGATCCATTCAATAACGTACGTAGGAGACAAATTGAAGAATTTTGAAGATATTATACAAATCTCATATGATCCGGCACTCTTTCAAATGTCTAGTCTATCAAGACTTTCCATTATATCATGTTAGCTAATATAGGTCATATTTGGGCTACATTATGCAATAATATAGACAGCTGCATGCTAATTTGGTAACGTAGTTTGTGATCTAGTGTATACAGATTGAAATTTAGTAGCAAATAAGTCAGCTATTCCTTTACTAGACTTAATTAAGTTTGACCTCCGAAAATTATATTTGGAATACCATAGTCGGTTTTGATGTTTTCAACATATTGCCCAAAAATAATTTTCTTTTGTGATGATACTTCCTTCTGTTCTTCGTATGTGAAGTATTTGTGCATTACTTATTGCCAATTCACATCATAGAATATAGCATAATCAAGTACACTTCTACTTTGAATGTAATTATCATGAGCAATCTTATTTCTCACTATTATAGATTTGTTATTTTCATCAAAGCATGTCGTAAGATCAATTCCATGCTGTTAATGGTGATTTTGTATACATACGTATTAAATGCGTGATGAATGGTTCCGTAAAGAAACTCAACACCATCATCTATGCTTAAATTATCAAGAATATCCCAGTTGAAATTATTGGAATAATCATCAACTAGATTATATGAAATATCTTTGAAGTTGTAGCAAATACTCTTTTGAGTGTAGATTGACTGAATTCATCAATTCTAAGTTGACATGCAATAGTAAAGGTGCATGATGTAAGTCAATTTTTATTATGTGATCTGCCTGGGAGATCGATACATATGCACATTTTATCAATGCCAAATCAAGAATAACAAAGTTATGATTGAGTATAATAATAAATTGGCTTATACCAAAGTAAGAGAAATCATCAAAAACACATTCTTCTTCTAATTTTGTCATGCCATTGGGATCTCTCGAAGAGCATTATTTACACTAATGCACCATTGAATTCCAGGTAGATTATAATCACTCACCACTTTCACTGAACAACACACTCATAATTAGATTCGTATATTTCTGAAGAAGAATTCGGTGGTATATAGATGATGCATAAGATGATTGAACAATAATTTTCGAAATCTAACTTCAACCCACAATTCTTCTCTATTAGCTGTGTTCATCTATAGTTGGTTTGTAGTTCTGTCAATTGATATGAATACTCCACCGAAAGAAGTCTTATGACTAGATTGGTTCGAGTCATCAGTTTTGTACGTAGAGTACCTATTGCCGATAGATTGACCATTTCGTGTGTTAGAGTTTAGTCCTGTTTCAGTGAAAGCCACGATGGGGTAAGATTGAGAGAGAATGAATAGGTGTAGCTCTGACAGTTCAGTTCAAAGACTTCGTGCATTCTGATAATATATCAGAGAGCTACTTATGCTTTCTTTAGATATAAAATGCCCTTCAATTTGTCATCTTATTTGCGCTAGCTGACTAGAAGTTTAATTTAGGAAAGCGGACTATAACATTGACTTTGAGATCTGTTTATCGGAAAATTCCGCTTCGGGGTAATCATCATATGAGTATTTCATAGATGTATCAACTGTAACATGTCTTTGTTCTTGTTTTCATCAACGTATAACCACGCTTGTTTTCCAGCTCCTGATATCAAAGCTATGTAGCGATCAATGGTAGACGTACATATTTTTTGAGGTAGACGAGGTCTTTTCTTTGGAACGATTTGGAATTCGCCACCCGATGCTGACTGTGCCACTGGTGGTTTGCTATTATTGCATCGATTGTCATTCCACATACTCGATGGGAGTTGCGAGTTAGTAGCACATTCGATGATATTTCAGCCGCATAGCTAACACTATTTGCAAAGGTGCTGGTGTCCGTTTATCTGTTTTTTTTTTGTTCCTATTGTAACATCAGGTTCCTTGTTATTGGAACTGTTAGTAAAGTAATCTATCTTGTTTTCAAACTTTTTGATTCCAGTAGTACAAGTTTTGTTGCGTTATTAATGTCACAATTAGGGAATTTATATGCTTTCTAAGGCAATTGATAATTATTTCTTGTAAATGTTCATCATCAGATGATTCACTACTAGTCATCTCAAAACCATTCGGAGTTAGATTTGCTCAACACTTTATAACAGTATTCACAGTATAATAGGCGTCACAAGAATTACTGAAACACCCATGATGTGTGATAGGAATGACTCTAATTGACGTACCTAATATACCAGTGTCAAGTGTAACAAATAACGGTGTCCGTAGCCAATTATGATCAAATTTTGATGAGAATGTATCATTTTTCAAATGTTGCATGAATATTTTGGCAACTATTGAAGATGGCGGACGAATAAGGACCCCAGTGGTATGATCGTAGAATTTATCATTAAACATAAAGTGAGATTGGGCTTAATATTTCCTGTTGTATTGCCGGTGTATCTTATCAGACGTTCTTGGAATAAAAGGTACTGAATTGTATTGAGATACTCAGGAACATCATTTATGACTTCAAATCTATAAGAAAAGAGTTCTTGATACTACAGTATGGCTCGAAATTTGGATATTTTGAAATAATACTTATCAATTATTTCTTTGCTATTTTTTGCCAAGGTCTATTGATGAATGAGTTGACAGGCCTGATAGGTGTATTTTCTGTGAATTTTCAATTTACCATATAGCGAGAGAGTTTGAGCATTTTTAAATTCAATGATAATTGCAATTCTCATGTTCATTGAATATTTAGTTGACGTCGTTGAAATATGATTCAATGTTTATCAGCAATTTCAATATGAGATCGAATTTTAATTTGAATCCTAACCTCCTTCAAATATATCTATATTAAATTTTTAGTGAAGTCGATCTTTACTTGATGAAAACTATTCACAATTAACATCCTTAGTAAAACGTGGTCAAACGACATGGTAATTGTCATCTGAAAATATGTTGATCGATACAATACATAACATATCGACTAAACAACAATCTTTTCAACACATTGTCGTTTCATCAAGTGGGATTTACATACTACAGCTTGAGAACTATTCATGCTACGTTGACCGCAGTTCAGTTGAGAGACAGGTGAGGGTTCTCAATCAGGTATAAATTCAGGACACTGGAGGATCCCAAATTCGGATGAGTCAGTTGCGAGCCGATCAGTTACTAGTTATAAACAGAAATGGTGGGTGTGCCAAAAGAACTAGTGGGTGTGCCAATGGAAACCTTATACAATAATGAGCCATGATATATAATATTAGCAATGAGATACGTTTATTATCACATGATAAGACCTAATGGGTACAAATATGGAATATATACGCAAAACTAATACGAAACATTATTTTTCGATAGATTTGGAACTATCATGATAAGAAACGGCTCCTACAATTTAATGTCATTTCTATTATTCTCTTTCCCGAAGCGGAATTTTTTCCCGCACGAAAAATTTCTTGTTATCTGATTATGTTATCTTGAGGGAGAAGAGACATCTTCGAATCTTCATGTAGGAGTCCAACTGAAAGATAATGAGGCCCTTAACAAAGGATGATTGATAAGAAGTTTTGGTTGAAGTGCAAGTGAAATAATTTTCAAAAAATTTGTAGTTCTGGAAAGATAAGCTATTTGCATAACCCATATTGCTGGCGGAAACCTAGAATGATTGTCAATGTTGGTTTCAGCCACAAAATTTATACGTACTGTGTTCTTCTGGAAATTGACTCCTAGGATTGAGGACCTAAAAAGGCTAGGCTGTGAACAGAATGGGGTTATTATTATACAGGGTGTTTCAAAAAGACCTTCCGGAAATGCAGGAGACGGTAGATCTTGCAAATATCCTTTCGTTTCGGAGATACGGAGATAGAATTTAATTTTTTTCAAATGGAATTTTGCTGTAGCTCCTGTGCAGTTACAGATATTTTGTTGAAATCTGGTACTCGGGAATTTCAGAGGACGCAAAATAAGATGGTTCAGGTAATTTCAGATTATGCGGTAGAGGGTGTGCGACTTTTCGGCGTTTCTTTTAGCCTTAACTTTTTTGAGGATAATTTTTTCCTCTTCGCACATTTTTCTGGTTCACAATTTCATTTCATACAGATATTATACTCTTGTTGAGGTGCTCAAAATCTCACCGTTTACGAGGTAAGAGTTAAGGCTAAGAGAAACGCTGAAAAGTTGCGCACTCAGCGCCCTCTACCGCATAATCTGAAAATTACTAAATCATCTTATTTGACGTCCTCTAAAACTCACGAGTACCAGAATATATTTAACTGTAAAGGAGGTACAGCAAAATTTCGTTAAAAAAAATTAGATTCAAGGTATCTGCGAAACGAAAGAAGATAGGACCATAGTTTATCTGAGAAATCTAAATAATTTTGTGAAATCTACCGTCCCCCGCTTTCACGGGAGGTCTTTCCGAAACACCCTGTGTAGTCGATAGTGATGGATGATGGTAGCCAGATAACATAAAATGAACAGATCTGTTCCATATTCTTAGGTAACGAATATTTCACCATCTGTTTGGAAGTAAGACGTGATGAATACTTAATACTATTTAAGAATAATAAAGGGAGAAAAGATAATGTGAAATATTTGGTTGTAGATGTTCAACAATAATGATGAAAAACACAGTTGGTTCATTGAATAGAACATTTTGAATATTTTTTCTCTAAATTTCTAGAGACCCTAACAAGGAAAACTTTAATTTTCCATGTGTAAAATTTCAAAGTTGTTGTTGAATGAGTGACATTTGTTTTTATTGGTGGAGCTTTGCTGGTGTTCAAATATTCGTTTCTGAAAACATCGACCTGTTTGGTTTGTACATATACCTACGCCCTGGAAATCACCATAAATCAACTCCCGACTGCTTATTTCTTGATTATTTTTCTTTACTGCTTTTTAATATTTTGCCTAATGAGTTATTAGTTTTGTGAGATATTTTTATTTCAGTATTTTTCTTCAAGTATCTAGCCACTTTTTTTGATGATTGTTCGATATAAGTGAGGGTAAGAGTTATGTTAATCTAATTTTCCAGATTATAACATTGAAATAGATCAATGATCTGATCAATGCGAGAAGTATGAAGTATAACAACAATATTGTCCATTAATCGTCTAATGCTCCAGACAGCAATTCACAGCCATTTGCCTACAGGTTGAATAATCAATCATATTTTATATTTTATGAAAATAACGTAGTTACTTTCAATGTTGGTTGACCAAGGTGAACTGGTCATTTTTAGTTTGAAATGTCCCAGATCTAAGTTAATTTAGCATACAGGTTAATTACGCAACCACCAATTATGTTTCTTTACACTCTTCTAGAAAGTAGTCGCATTAGATATCACACGATCAACAATTATTGTGTTTACGAAGACAAGCTTTTACCATCCTTCTTGTCTACACGGTCCTGTTTATTATGCAGCATGTGAAACGTTAAAGCTTGGAATTTGTCAACGTTTAAGCTATCGAACTGACAGTTCATACAATTCATTTATTTCTACCTGAATCATAATAATATTATTTCTATTGAGTAACGGTGGAGACTGTTAGTTACCTCAATACTTATTTATATAGCTTGATTCTTACCCAATTTGGCCAAACTTGTTGCCAAGCAGTTTCTATATTTAAACTCATTTCATAATATGGTTCGGAAATTTTTTAATTTGTGATATGTTTCCCGAAATTGATGTTATTTATTTCTGCTATTACATAAGTATTGAAGAATTTCAAATCGTATGCATTTCCAACTGAATCTACATGCCCTTTTGCACTAGCAGTTCCTGGAAAATATTAATTGTGAAGCATATAATAATAAAATGCCCATTAATGGAGGTGATCGACCAGAGCAGTGAAAAAGAATTATGATTCTTCAATTAATAATTAGAATTGAATTGTGGGCTATCGAAATCATTGGTAAATAGTTTTTTTATTCAAGTATGACGAACGAAAATTTGGAACTCGTCAATGGTTTTTCTGCCTGAACACACTTTGTAGGATAAGTTGAGCACCAGTCTCGAATAAATTACTGTATGATTCATCTCCCATCTGTTGATTCAATTCTTTTCCATATTTGAGAATTATGAAGTACTGTCTGTTTCATTGTTTCAATATCAAAAGTATCTCTCCCAATTTCAATTCGAAAATTTGTAAAAATATACTAAACTGGCCGTGTTTATATAAAACGTGGCACAGAAAAAACTGAACTGTTATCGAGGAAAACTTACTCTTTAAGTGGTGTTATTTTGTTGCTCTTTGAAGGAGTCTCACATCAATAACATACAATGAAGCATTATATTATCAAGATTCAAATATTTTTGAACTACTTTTCCAATCAATTTTGATGTTTCATTATTGTACATATTGTTACAGATATATTTTAATAATTGACTGACTTATTTGATTTTTTGTTACTTTTATTATAATATAGTTGTCTATGAAAAATATAATAATTTTGAATGCTAACATTGACAATAAAGAAAAGTGTTAACAATCTGGTCCTTCATCGCTATTATAGAATGGAGCACTTTGGAATATAGTTAAGAATGTCTGGAATTAGAAGAAGCCAACGACTGGCAAACCGATTAGGGGAGACATCGAACATGTTCAAGGAAGAAAAGCGAAAGACAGCTTCCAAAGGATCCAAGAATATGGAACAAAATTATGACGGTTTCAGGTATCCTTGAATGCAGACAGCAGGAAGATTACAGTTCAAAGAAGACAAGAACTAATAAAGTTTCTAGCAGAGGACAAATAGAAACGGAAATGAAAATTAAGAAGGTAGAATTGGAACAAGAGATGTTGAAGAAGCAACAGGAAATGTTGAACTTACAATTCGCTCCGAAAATGGTTAAAATTGAAGAAGATGAACTTGAACATGATGAGCGTATGAGTAAGTCTGTTGTAAACGAGTCACTGGTAAGTGAGACCACAAATATTGATAACTGGGTAACAGGTGAAAGTCCAAGGAATGACTGCAATAATTGCAATCAGGAATTAAATTCAATTCCACATCGAAATCACTTCGATAGATGTCAGGCAGGTATTCCAAACTTAACAAAACTTTCAACGCGACAATCAATTCCTAAGAATTTGCCTATTTTCCTTGGAGACCCTACTGAATGCCCAAATTTTATTTCTCAATTTAAGAATTCAACGACTCTTTGTAAATTTTCCAATGAAGAAAACCAATGTAGGTTGCAGAAATGTTTGAAAGGAAACGCGGATAAGATTGTTCAGTATTTGTAGATAAGGTGATAAATCTGTTAGAAAATTGCTTTGCGCGTCCTGAACATATAATTCTTCTACTATTAGATAAAGTTAGAAAAGTACCAACCATGAAAGAGGACAGACTTGAAACGCTGATAAATTTCTCAGATGAAGTTAAGAATCTCGTGGCTACTATTGAAGTCATTGTTGATAATGATCATTTTCGAAATCCTGTATTATTACATGAATTGTCAGATACTACCGACATCTTATAAACTCTCTTGGATAGAATACATTTCTGGAATTGAAAAAAAATTAGTGCAAACTCATTGAATTCAAATGCTGCCTGTCAGCTCCAAATACCTCAGTTTGACATGAAATCTGACAGCGAAAATCAGAATAACGAAATACCAAAAAAAAGTTACGTTGACAACCAAAAGTTTGAGTGAAAATTGTACATGTTGCGGTAATAAAATTCATCACTTGAGTGTTTGCTCGAAATTCAAAGATTTATCGGTTGACGATAGATGGTCATTTATCACTTCCAATAAACTCTCTTTTTCATGTTTTTTGCTCATGGCACTAGGGAATGTAAAAAGCGCAAAATTTGTGGCACAGATAGTTGCCAAAAACTGCATTCGAACTTTTGCATCATAGAAAAGTTGAAGGAAATGAACAACGTCCAGTTAGTTTCAAAGATGAATCAGTTGAAAATAATTGCCATATAATGACTAATGTAAGAATTTCATTGAAAATATTACCGGTTGTTATTTCTAATGGTAATATATCGATGAGAACATAATATGCGCTATTGGACGATGCGTCCACTGGGACTTTGATTCACCAAGATTTGGCTGACGAGTTGAATCTCACCGAACCTCAACAATCATCATGTTTACAGTGAAACAACAATCGGGTAAATGAACAAGATGATTCTGGAGTGGTAAGTTTCAAGCTTTCTTCAGAAACTAATAATAAAAGTTTTCACTTGCGACATGTGAGGACAATAAAGGGGACTTTCTCTACCTCGACAGACTGTAAATTTCGGAAACGTTTCACGAGAATATCCATATATCGACAATGAAATAACATCTATGACTCAGGCTGAACCAAAGATTTTAATTGGACAAGACAATTGGCTCCTTCTAGTGAGTCGGCAGATTATCAATGGGTGTTGGAATGGTCCTGCAATGAGTAGAACCCTACTTGGATGGGTAATCCATGGTAACTGCAACATAAGAATAATGATAAGAATAAGAATAATTTTATTGTCCTATTGATTTACAATAAAAATACTTACATTAGTAAAAATAAAATAAACATAATGTTGAAAATATTTCTGTAATAAACATTCACAGAAGCACAACAGAAGAGTGCTAGTGTGTGACTGTCTAATACCAAAAATCGAAAAGAATATTTATTTACTTATTTATTTATTAATTTATATCAACTTTTTGTTTCAAAGAAACAATTTGAGGGTCTCTACTTTTGAGTTACATATCCAAAATTTACATTTCTTTTTGTATTGTTGAATACTGCCCTGAAAGATTTTTAATTCGAGAGGTAATAAATTATAGATTTTACTGAAATAGTGTAAATAAAATTTCTGGTTAATCAAGTTTCTGCTTCTTACTAGTATGCACTGTGAATTCGAAATACATCTGGTTTCATAATAATGATCAAATAATGAGATTGGAATTTTTTTCTTATAATGTTGTTTCAGGATTTCCATAATATACAATTCTCTCACTGTTAAAACCTCAAAATCAATAAAAATGGTTTTTGAGGGGTATATCATGGATTTACCAAGTATATTTTTTATTATCATTTTTTGACGTACAAACAGTTTTGAAATGATGGTGTCATAAGTACCCCCCATGCTATGATTCCATATACAATTACAGGTTGCACTAGAGCATAGTATGCATTTTTAAATAGTTGTTTAGTCAATACACCTTTCAATGATTTGAACATATACATAATCTTCCTCAATTTGTTATTTAAATTATGTATGTGTTCACTCCATTTTAAATGACAATCGATAGTTATTCCTAAGTATTTGATTGAAAATTCTTTTGTGATGGATTCATTGCAGCTACAATTTATATAATTACAGGAAGTGTTATGTAATGTTAGTCTAATAAAAAGAGCTTGTGAGTTGCTCCATGAAAGTAGCTATATACACTCAGTATGCCATATAGACCCCATATTTAAAGATGAGTTGGATATTTTACATAAACTAGTTGAAGAGCAGTGGAAATTGGAATCATTTGACAATCAGACAAGGGTTATGTCCAAGGAGGATATGAGGGCTCAACTGATTTTGGATTCTACGATGGTAAGAACTAATGGATAATTTGAAACTGGTCTTTTATGGAAATACATTGATATTATTTTGCCTGAGAGTAGAGAGAATGCTTCAAGAAGATTGGAACGTACCGAAAGGAAGATAGATAAAAATGTTATTTATGGGAAAATATATGGTTTTGAATTGCTAGACATGGAGAAAAAGGATTATATCATAAAACTGATAACGAATGAAATTGAGAAATATTCTCCAAAATTATGGTATTTGCCACATTTTGCAGTGATTAATGCAAATAAACCGAATAAACTACGTATTGTTTTTGACGCTTCAGCGAAATCAAATGGTTTAAATTTGAACGATTGTTTATTGACTGGCCCAGATTTGTACAATTCCTTACAAACTATTATACTGAATTTCCGTATAAAAAATATGGCCGTCACAACAAATATCAGGGAAATGTTCTTACAAGTGGGTGTAAAAGAAGACGATCGTTCAGCACAACGAATATTATTCCGAGGAATGGACAGCCAACGAGAACCTGACTCTCACAACATGATTGTAGTTTTTTTTGGCTCTACATGTGGACCGTGCTTAGCACGAGAAGCTAAGAACAGAAGTGCGCGTGACTTCGCGGAAGAGTATCCAGATGCAGCCAAAGCTATTATAGACCACCACTATATGGAACAGCAGATACATAAGCAGGGTGGATACACCATCTGCAATTGGATGTCCAATGTACAGGATGTTGTTGAAAATTTAGATGAATATTTAATTGCGGACAAAATGAAATTTTTGGAGAATTTTCTCGGAACATCGACGGAAAGAATTTCAGAAGTTTGATGAAATCCACAAGAGGATATATTTTGCTTCAATACTAGATTCAACAAAATTGACGAAGACATTATGAAGAATATGAAAAGACCGACTGAAAGAGATATTCTGAAAGTTGTAATGTATGTATTCCACCCACTTGGATTCTTGGCACATTTCATGATACAGGGCAAAATTATTTTGCAATATCTATGAAGGGGTGAAATAGGATGGGACGATGAAGTTCCTGACACACTGAACAAAATTTGGATTCGAAATTTGCAGAATATATCTGAGTATAAAATTTCACGACAGTACTGCATAATGGATAGGAAGAACAGTATCATTCAGCTTCACATATTTTGCGATGCATCTGAGAAAGCATTCGCATGCGTTGCTTATCTTGGTTGTCAATTCCAAAATGATGTGAAAATCTGTTTTCTAAATTCAAAAACCAGAGTTGCACCTTTGGAACCGACGTCAATACCGAGACTCGGATTACAAGCTGCCATTATGGGAGCAAGACTAGGAAATTTTTTGAAAAGTAATTTGATGTTGACTTTAACTCAAACGTCCCATTGGACAGACTCGAAGACGGTTCTAAATTGGATTCGTTCAGAAGCACGTCGCCTCAAAGTATTTGTAGCTCAACGATTGGGAGAAATTCAGGACTTGATGAGTACTAGTGAATGGAAATTTGTTGGATCCAAGAAAAATGTGGCAGATGAAGTTACAAATTATAAAAATGAATCAGAATTCACATCAGACAGTAGATGGATCAATGGACCTTCATTTCTTTCGAAATTACCTGAGTTCTGGTCAAAAGACAGTTTTCAAAATTCATCTGTAGATATGAATGACACAGGAGAAAAGACAGAATTAGTTTCAGTCAACGTAATTAGGAATGTTTCAGAAATACCCGAACCAAAAAGATTTTCTAAATGGCAGAAGCTTCTGAGAGCAACAGCATGGATGAAAAGATTCATCGAAAATTGCAAGAAAAACGAATAAAATTAAGGTGAACTTGTCGTGGATGAAATAAAACGAGCAGAGAATTCACTTTTTAGAAAAATTCAGGGGGATTCATTTGGACAAGAAGCAGACTTTCTATCAAAAACTCAGGATCTAACACCATCCAGTAGGTTGTACATGTTCAATTGTACCTTGACCCAGACGAGAAACTAATACGTCAAGACTAAATGAAAACTTGAAACATCCCATAATTTTGAACCCAAAAAATGGAATAACCAAATTGATTATACAGTTTCACCACGACGAAGTGAATCATGGACAAGAAATTGTTATTAACAATTTACGTATGAAATTTTGAATCCTACGCATGAGACAAGCTATTCGAAGTTGTTGAGTTAATTGCCAGAATTTTAAAAATCCTTTAGTCATTGTCGAAGATTCCTTTAATGGGACAGCTTCCGACTATTAGACTTTTTGTGAAAACTGGCGTAGGCTATTTTCAACCAATCGAGATAACAATCAAGAGAAGCCATGTCGAGAGATGGGGTGTAATATTTACCTGTATGGTAACCAGGGCAATACATTTAGAAATCGCCAACGATTTGAGCACTGACGGTTTTATTCATACTTTTCGACAATTTGGATGTAGGCGAGGATTTCCAGAAGAAGTTTATAGTGATAATGGAAAATGTTTCTAGGGAGCTGAACGAGAACTATCAGAAAATCTCGAGAAACTGAATCAATCTGATATAATGCAGTTTTGTTCTCTGAAATTGATAAAATGGTTTTGGAATGCTGCCTACGCACCGAATATGGGAGTTTCACGAGAAAGACTAATCAATCCATGAAGAAGAAGTATTGGAAACTAAATATCCACAAGAGCATGTTCTAAGGACAGTTTTTACTGAAGTGGAGAACATTCTCAATCCAAGACCATTGACTCATGTATCTGAAGACCCTGATGACCAAGAAGCCTTGACACCTAATCATTTTCTCATCTGACAGTCGTGTAATGCTTTGCAATGTACAGGAGTTGATGTTGATAGTATCGATCTCCTTTCAAAATTGAAATCGGCACAGAAAATAGTTGACTTATTCTGGCTTAGGTGAACCAAGGAACATTTGCCATTTCTCGTCAATCGCAGTGAGTGCTACAATGATCAAAGAGCCGTCAAAATCGGAGATATTGTTTTCATCGTCGACCCAAATAGACCTAGGAATGTTTGGATGAGAGGGAGAATGATACAACTTCATCCAGCAAAAGACCTGTTGCCAGACTATGCGTATTGGATGTTAGAGGAGAAGAGGAGAAAAAAGACTAGAAGAAGTTCAGAAAAATTGTTTATGGAGAACAGTTGCTGAAGGGAAGATATGTTGCAGATATATTTCAATAATTGACTGACTTATTTGATTTTTTGTTACTTGTAATATAATATAGTTGTCCTTGGAAAATATAATAATTTTGAATGTTGACATGGACGATAAAGAAAAGTGTTAACACATATTCTAGCCTCTTATCTCACTTGATTTAGGCATAGCCATAAAACTTTCTCCCTCCTGCACAAGCAATTATCTCGCTAAGAGTGATATCATCAAAACATTTCCTAGCTTCCTTCGAAATAATTTCCTTTTCACATACTTTCTCTTCATATTTCAAGCTAATTTGCATCTTTGGGTGAACCTATATTATTATTATTATCAATTATAGGGTGCCATTGCGTTTCCTCAATGCCTAGGCTAAAACCCTTTGCACCCCGTGTCAAGTCTCACATTGTGGAGCGATTCCATCCAATAAGTATTCCCCAGGTCACCAAAGAGAAGTTCTCATACGAGAATGTCAACCATGCTCTCCAGTTTAACGATTAACGTGTCATGTAGTGGACCATTTCCAAACCACGAGTGTTCACTTATCTAGAACAGGGGCAGTTCCTGCCCGAGAGTGTTCACCATTGTCCCTCAGGTGAGGAAAGGTTAACACCAATTCCGTGATATATTATTCGAACGTTGTTGGAGAGGTTCAGCACTATTTTCGTATCTCGTTTCTGGATCTTCTCAGTGTCGCATAGCTCTACTGAGAGCGCTCTACGTATTGGCGGGTTAAGTGTTACATTCTGGGCATTGATGCTCAGTTTTTCTCCTCGTACCACCTGCACAAAGGCGAGTCGCTAGGGTTCAACCTGCGGAGGAGGTAGACAAACGGCCCGTGTCCTGTCAGTATGTGTGTTAGCAGTTTGACATTGGTTTTAGCAATGTTCCTCACTTGCTGAGGTCAGTTTTCCCTAATGTGCAGTCCAGTCAATGTTTTGGACTACCTGCAACCATTCACTAGTTTCCATCGTTCCGAGTATTTTGTTCAGCCCCAGCAGTGGATTTTCTCAGAGATGCTAGTCTTCGAGATGTCAACCGCTGATTCGGAGATTCAGTTTTGCAAGCTTATCGGTTATTCCGTTTCCCCTTATTCCATAGTGACCAAAGAATAAGGTGAGCTTATCTTCGTCTCCGCCAAAATTATCCAGCTTGTTGATGCACTCGCACACCAGCTTCGATGTTATTATTATGCTTCTGAGCGCAGCAATGGCTGCCTTGCTGTCTGTGCATATACTGCCTTCTTTCTTCCAGAGCTGTTTGAACACAGCGCAATATTGCCAGTATCTCCGTTTGGAAAATGGGAAGCGTACCTACCCAGAGGTACAGAAATATTCTTACCTGGGCCCTTGCGGTATATCCCTGCTCCCGCTTGCCCATGGTATTTGACTCTACCAGTGAACCAGATTCTATCATTGTTCGGCAGGACTTACTGGTTGATGCTTAACTCTTCTCTGGTGGTATGCTTATGCGATAGTTCTTATCGAAGGTGTATCGTGGTGTCATCCCATTCGTTCTCTTTGAGTGGATGAGGTGTGTTTCACCACTGATTTGTAGTGAGTTGTGGTTACCGTTTGCCTCCCGCAATTATTTTGATATAAGTCTGTGGGCAACTTTACTTACCGCACTTTTTATAATCAGGTGGAGTAGTTACACCTTGATTGGCGCTCTGTGGCCGTCGCTTTTAGTGGCTCCCGTGGCAGCACCTACGATGAGCTTTCTCGAATGCTCCAGGATTGACTTCATCGTCTGGACCTCTATTCCTTTTCCATCACACCACCGAGGCGTATATCAATTTTGGTTTCAAGATGGCTTCGAAGTTCCATATTATGATGTATTGTGGCCAATAGTCCTCCTGCACAACCAGAAGGCTGCAGCCAATTTGCGGCATTGTTGTTCTAGTTGTGGTTTACATGAAAATTTCTTGTCTGAGATAACTCGATATTTAATTCGGTCGCTGATTTCAATCACCTGACCTGCCATGGTCAGTTCTCTGGTGAGTACTGTTTTGTACTCCCCAGTGAAATCTACCATTTCTGTTCTCTTGTAATTAATTAATATGTTCAGAAATTTTCCTCTGACGATTATGAATATGTCGTCGGCGTACCCGGTCAAGTGACTTCCAGGTTAGCTACTTTTCCCAGTCCATCATCGACCACTATGTTCCAGATGTTGTCTGAAAGTATTACCCCTTGTGGACAAGCACCACAAGGTTCCTCGTTTTCCACAGAACCTCTAATCGTCTTGTCACCTCTGGAGTCTTGGAGGCTAATTTTTCTCAGCATGTTCTGAATCCAGATACTTACTGAATCAGGAACTCCCATATCCTTGGCTTCGTGGATACTTTTGGTTGTGGAATTGTTGAAGGCACCCTCTATAACCAAGAGCTCCTACTGCATACTCGACTTTCCTATTTGATTTTTAGTGAGGGAGACTGATGAGTGTAGGACAGATTCCGTCGATTGACCTGCTTTGTAGGCGTGTTGTTCCGCTCACAGTGAATTTGTGCTCAGCAGATAAGTCTAAAATTCTTGGAGTTGATGAAGCTTTTTTCACCTGTTTTCGGAATAAATTCTGATTTAGACGTGCGCCATGGACGCGGAGAGTGTGCTCTAGCCAGGCTGGTACTAGCAAGTTCTGCGGGGGCTGAAGGATCCAACCGGCCACCTCACTATCACCGGGGAGACGATGCTGCGGAGAAGTTAAGTCAGTTCAGCGAGTGAACTGTTGCCTCCACAACAGGTTTCATCGAGTGTTTGCTGCATCGTCCGAGAGCTTCCCAAGCTCTTCAAAGCCAGTGAAGCAGATTTCCAGCAGCTCAGCCAATTTCTCCCTATCTGATGTAGAGTATCAGTAGATAGGACTACCTTGGCCAGACAGTCTTATAAGATGTCGGTGAGCATTGTCACTGTATTACCGACTGAGAGGTTTAATGTCACAGGGTTACGTCACTGTATTACAGACCTAGAGGTTGAAGGTCACTCTATTACCGGCCGTGGGGTTAAAGGGCACTGGCTGGAAGATCTCTGAATTAGAGGTTGTACGGTTCGTTAGGGTCAGATAGGTTCGAAGCGCTGCTAAAGAGGTCACTGGTCGGAAAGTTCAAGCCGCAGATATCTGCGGGGAGCAGCTCGTATTCAAGGTCGCAGAGTGATCGCTC
The DNA here is from genome assembly GCA_958510875.1 of Endomychus coccineus. NCBI lineage: Eukaryota > Metazoa > Arthropoda > Insecta > Coleoptera > Endomychidae > Endomychus > Endomychus coccineus. The sequence goes on along the minus strand of OY294068.1, from coordinate 121,138,650 downwards.
GCGATATCCACTGTGAGCAACCCGTAAACAAGGTCGTTGAGAGGGCGTTGTCGCGCGAGCTTTATGTGATCGATTTACAGGTCTGTTTACGGGTACGAACGGGCAGATGTACTGAAAACACTTCTATGTAATTTGTTATAATGGGAAGTAATTAACAGGATTTTTGTGTGCATATATCTCGGAAAAAACAAGGTGTGATATGAATGAATCGCTGAATTTGATTCGAACATGTTTTAAAATAATTGCGTGTAGTAGATAAGGAACAAGACAATTGAAATTTGAATCAAATTTATCAGCTTCACACTGACCGCAGGAACGAGATAACGACCAACTTACTTTCAAGGTAGTTACACACAGTGCTGTTGAATATATATGATATGAAAATTTGAAATATCCAATCAAAAATCGGTACCAGTGCTGTCGTTAGGAAACGAAGGCGCATGCAAATTTGTCTGAGGTAGATATATTATTGCTTCAAGATAAAACGAAGTATATTCAGACACGTGCTTCAACATTCAGATCCATGCTTCAACATCCAAACACATGTAAGTACGCGCTTTAATATTCAGACACGTGTTTAGCACCTGCTTCAACATTCAGACACACGCTCCAACATTCAGACACATGCTTCAACATTCAGACACATGCCCCAATATTCAGACACGTGTTCAGACACGTGCTTCATTCAGACACGTGCTTCATTCAGACACGTGCTTCAACATTCAGACACTTGTTTAGCACGTGCTTCAATATTAAGACACGTGCTTTAACATACAGACACGTGCTTCAACTTCCAGGCAGGTGTTCAGACTCGTGCTTCAACATTCAGAAACGTGTTTGAGACATGGCTCATCATTCGGGAGCATGTATGATTTCCCTTAGACGGTCCACTGCTTCCCTATTTTTTCTTTTCATAGTACTATTCACGTACCGGCTACATATTCTATGTATAAATGGAGGCGTGATAATATTATTGTATTCAATCTTACAAGCCCAGTGTGGAAATTACATTTTAGAATTTCGATAAGCTCTTGACAGTCCTAACATTTTTTCATAGAGTATGAGCTCTGTTATATTTTCAATTGCACGAATTCATCGTGGTCATAGTTCACAACTATGTTCGCTGAGTGTGTGATGACGTATTTCTTCTCCTTCCAGAGAGATAGAAAATTATCATCTTAGGATTGATGTGATACAGGTTTGAGGTATTATCAACGGTTTCAAATGTCGAATTCACCATCTATCATAGTTCGCGAACTATGATCGTCGGGTGTGTGATGACGTCATTCTTTTCCTACTCGAGGGAGAAAAAATATCAGCTCCAGATTGATGTGGTAAAGGTTTCAGGTATCATTTCTGTTTTTCAAATGTCGAATTCACCGGCTATCATAGTTCACGAACTATAGTCGCCGGATTGAATCAGTGGACGTCGCTGGTTAGAAGCACTGACGTCAGTTTGTAAACTATGATCGCCGGATATGTGATAACATCACTCTTCCTCCATCTGAAAGGAATTTATCATCTTAGGATTGGAGTGATTAGAGATACAGGTTTGAGGTACTATTATTGTTTCTCAAATGACGGAAATAAGTGTATATTATGATTATAGTAGCTTGTTTATTCTATTTTATATAATGTTAGTGTGGAAATATTCGATTTCGAGGGTGCCTGAGGATATTCACATATTTAACACCAAGACAATGGCTTATGATACAATTATAATCACTCAAATCGTTGATTTCAGGATCGAATCCTGAAACGGACCACTCTGTCCCTGAGGATCAGTAGTGATAAATTGCCCCAACTAGCTCAATACAATTATTTTTTCTCAGGGCTCGTAGTGTAACGTGTCCGGTGATTCTAGACTTTATGAATTACCCTGAGCGCCAACTGCTTCAGAATAAACAAACTAAAAAAAGAATTCACAGTCAAGAATCCAGGCACCACGAGGTGGATAAAAGTTGATGGTTATTCAGAAAAATAAGACAAAGTCCAACTTAACAATTTGGTTTTATTCCAATAGGAATTTGAATAACAATTGGGATAATATACAATTCTTGTATTGAACAAAATGATTAGGTATGATTTTAATTAAAATTGAAATTTGAATGAATAGAAATATGAAAATTAGAAATTTTTTGTTACAATTTCAACAACAAAGAAATGAATGAAATATTAATTTAGTTAGGAACTTTGAGTTCAATTACATTAAAATACAGAGGTTATCAAATACAAAATTAAATGTGAACCTTTGAATTCGATTACTATAAAAAAAATATTGAAACACAAATTTAGTTGAATAACAAGAATCATTGAAATAAAAATAGGGTCATTCAAACTAAAAAATGTTACCGTTCTTGGAACTTGAAGGAGCTGGAAGTCGGTTCTGCCAGGAAATTCCCTTAACTGTCAAGGGCAGAAGGACACAGGTACCTTAATCGTTCAGACCCTGTAAATACAAAAAAACAAACAGTACCTTGGCATAAGTTCGAGGGACCGATAAATAAATCAGAAGGAATAATCTATACGATCCTACAACTGATCATGTTATTTCCCAAACTGTATGAAACTATATGAACAATATTGAAATCTTGGAGAGAATGTTATTACAATCAACCAATCTGAAGGGAATCTGCAAAGAATTAAGTTACTTCAATTCATATTTCAAATTTGTAAAAATAAAGATAGTTGCAGAAAGGAATTAAAAAAAACTGATTTACTTGATTTGATTTGTACAAAGGAATTGGGGTTTGCAATTTATACAATAACTTGAACATGCGTGACAGTGGTGTTAATTAAGATCTCAAAAAGCAATAATTCAGTTCCCTACTTCTATGTTACCCAGAACAATATTCAATTTCACCTATAAGTCTAATGAGACAAAACCCTGTGTACTCATGTACCAGGTCAACAAAATGGTGAATCTCAAAATCACGCAACGCGAACACGTGCAAATTGCTGAGATAAACACAAAGAGTGAAAACACTATATCACCAGTCTGTCTACGACTCCTTAAATTATTTTTGTATAAAGATTAAGATAAATACCCAATGATGCGAAAGATTGTACATATCCTGAATTCTAACTACGAAATCAAATCGAATTGAATAGTCCCTGATATCAATAATATTTCAATGGCAGATTAAAAATGACTATAAGACAAAAGAATTATTGAATCTCAACTCACCTCGTCAAGCTTTAACACGACAATGGCTACCTGAAATTCCCGTTTTCATCTCTACCCCTACTCGCGAATCGCGAGCGACGTCGAGGAATACTAATTTCAATAATCGATTTCCTATTGAACGGGTAGATGCCTCTGTTAATTCATACGAGATAAGTTAGTCGACAAACCGAACAGAAATCGTTATTCTGAACTTTACAGCGTTCTTTATACAAGTAACGTCGGAAGCGTTACAATCCTGAAGTTGATGAATCTCCACTAAGTTTTTTCAAAAAATTTGTTGTTTCTCAGATGGTGTTTTGATTTTAATATTTGCTTTTTGCACCAAAGAAGTACTTTGGTTCAGAATTAGGTCTATCTTGAATTCCGATTTCTGTGCTAGAATACTCTGTTGGGTTATAACTTAGAGCATGAAAATACTACCTAAAACTTGAAAAAAAAATATCATGTATTGATCATCGATGTGCTTTCTATGTGATAATTGGGTTCTTAGGTATACATTTTGCTGCTTTCAAAACTTAAAAGCTTTTACAACTCACAAATGCGATTTACGAACTACAATAGGAGCCTAAGTAATATCGTCATTGTATATGCTAGAACATTTATCTACGAACATAAGTCATATTAACCGGTATAGATCTTAAACATTATCATTAGGACAATGAAAAAAATTATCGTATGTTTGATGCCCCTATTTCCACCTGGGCGGCTGAGAAACCAACTTGATCTTCGTAAAATCTTCAATATTTAACCCTGTATTATTATCACTATTCGTGTACCCGTCTATCTGCCCCTCTGTATGATTTCACGAGAATAAAATGATGCGTTTATTATTATGGCTGTTTGTATAACCGCTCGCGCTTATGGAGCATAGGTATACATTTTGCTGCTTTCAAAACTTAAAAGCTTTTACAACTCACAAATGCGATTAACGAACTACAATAGGAGCCTAAGTAATATCGCCATTGTATATGCTAGAACATTTATCAACGAACATAAGTCATATTGACCGGTATAGATCTTAAACATTATCATTAGGACAATGAAAAAAATTATCGTATGTTTGATGCCCCTATTTCCACCTGGGCGGCTGATTAACCAACTTGATCTTCGTAAAATCTTCAATATTCAATCCTGTATTATTATCACTATTCGTGTACCCGTCTATCTGCCCCTCTGTATGATTTCACGAGGATAAAATGATGCGCTTATGGAGCATACCCGAATCTTAATTATTATTCGTTCACCCTGCTGTCGTTTTCAAATTCCATATTCATCAAATCACCAGTCAAACAGATGGACAGCCAGACAAACAGGAGGACAGACAGACTGGACAGTAGGACAAACATACAGGCTGAGAAGCGAACAGACATATAGTGACCTTTCGGCTTGTAGACAGACAGGGTAGACAGATGCAAAAACCTGTAGACAGACCGTTACGGGTCGAATTTCTACTGATCATTGTTGCTTAGAACCGGATCAGCGTTGTTTATAATTGGCTCAAGATACCTTTGTTATATTGATAGTTCTTGGATATCGAATGGTGTGAAACCTTGATGTAGGCATTTGTTCAGTGCACTTCTTTTGAGATATCATATTAGAATCGGACTAACATCGCATTGATTTCGTGATGGAATCAGTCATTTGATAAATTTGTAGGGCATTATAGTGGTTTGTTTCTACCAGCATTCGAATTGACCTAAAATAAGCAATAAGTTCACACTACCGTGATTAGTATTAGACTACCTTGAAAGCTGATGCTTCCTTGTGCATAGTTAAATTATCGGAGTCGCTAATTTACATTGTTTGGCATTTTGTTGGATTGTTGTCAAAAGTGAGAGGTTACCTTTAGATTAGTTGGGTTAGCTTGTTTCTCATTATTTGAAGGTACACCGAATATCGACACCGTGCTTTGTGACTCTGTTTTCTCTCAAACGACTCGTTAATTGGATTATACACACAGAGCTTGAGAAAGTTCGATGTTGAAGAGGAAGCGAATTTGATGTGGAAAGCGCGGCATGTTCAAATTCACGTATATCGTCTATATAGAAAAACTCTGACATTCCCATCACAGGAAATGAGAGTAGGATTCTGATTTGGTTATTATTTTTTGACGGCGAGGTTTCGCACGAGACCACGTGAATTGATTGAGGCAATTGGTAATTGCTATATGGTTAATAAGAATTAACTTTGAGAGGTTTTGTTATAGTGATTATCATTTGTGGAATATATCACTCGCATTGTTGGCGGATTGATCCAAAATCTGAGTTAGTTTCAACCCACATGTGGAAATCGTGTATACTTTGAGCCTACACAAGAGCTAAAGGCTCTTTTCTTTTTCTTCGTCTTATTTTTTTCCATTGTATTTATTTCTCTTTTACTTCGCTTGCTGTTGCTGTTACGTTCTTAGTTGGACATCCTACATATTGGACTGCGGTTACCTTGGAGGTTACAGGGATATCCTGCAACACAAATTCCTTATTGGTGGAAGTTATTCAAAGTTAAATGGCACTATCGAACTGGTTTTGGTAGATGTGTGAATTTAGTTCGTAGACACGATCAATAGCTATTGGATTTTCTTTCGATGAGATTGTACTGAGTGGAACCCTCTCCATTCATCAACATCTAGAAACAGATAAGCAAATCTTATTTAGTTAAATTTTACTCACCTTTTACTTGTTATTATTTTATGTATTATTTTGTGTAAACAGACGTATAGCTATACCGACGGGGCTCCGATTTGTACCTTACATAGTACATAGTACCACGGGTGTGAACTGAATAATAAGTTTCAATGATTAAATGAACTTGAATTTTACGTACCTTATTTTCAATCAAATCGTAGGGAATTCCAAGTCTGTATTGGACGCTAGAGGTTAGGGTTGGTCATTCAGCCTTCAGCACCAAATTTTCTTGTAAATTCACAGAAAATAATTCACTTTTTCTCACCTCCGTGTATCCAGGTCTAGTCTCTGGAACATCTGGACGTTACCTAGTCCGAGCGCATAAAAGGGCTAGTGGCGCCCTCTGGTCGCTTGAGCTAGGGTAATTGTCACGTGTATGGGCAGGACTGGTGCAAGGAGGAGCATTTATAAATAACTATTACTTTCAAACAATTTTTATTTTTATTTTCATTTTTTTTTTGCGTGACAAGACATACATGCAGACAGATATACAAACTGAAAGACAGGCTAATGACCTTAAAGAAAGGTGGAAGGACAGACAGGGGAATGAGCTTGAGGAGCACGCTACTGCTGAAAAATATAGATTCAATTGAAACACACCACATACCCTTGACTTAGCGACTAACTGATAAGGCTATCAGAGTCTGTCTGCCCATGGTGAATTCGACAAAAACGAGAGGACCACGGCACTGGTTTCTTTGGCACGCGTCGTGACCTTGACCAGCCTCTAATCTTGTATGCACTTTGATGCAAATCTCAATATGTTAGTGAAATGTTTTATCTGTTTCTTTACATTAAAATCATACTGAATATTTGTGGTAACAATTCCAGCAGGATGTATTTCCATAAATACTGATGACTCACATACGTAAATATACAGGCTGAAACCTCTCAAAGGGAATCTGTTCTTATGTAAATCAGTGTTCCGAACCTCACACCTTACTTACAGGCTGCTCACCGTCATTGTCGCGAGCGACCTCTCTATGACCATGTATACATGCTGATTACCGCTGCTCGATCCCTTCGACCAGTGACGTCTCTAGCGATATCTCTCAGACCAAACCATAGACCCCCCACGGGTAGAAGTGACACTTTGACCAACAACCTGACATCTAGCGGACATTTAGCAGAGTTTCGAACCACTCCTCTTGGTCGGGCCGGTAATACAGTGACAATACATACCGATATCTGATGAGGACTGGAAGTGACTGTCTGGCCAAGGTGGCCCGATACCTACTCAAGTGGTTCATCTATAAGAAAAAGTATTGAAGAAAGTGGAGGAAGAATATAGAAAACTGATGAGCATTAATTACAGTAAAAACTCTACCACCTGGGTCAGAAAAACTGAGATTGGTGGAATATAGTCTACTAGTGGCGTAGTCAACTATTCCAAAATAATTCTCCTAAAGACATTCTAGTTAACGTTAACATGAAAACATATCCAAAATGGAATGCAACCAATGTGAACAAATTAAACAACCGGCAGACAAGATGAGACAGCACTGATAACATGTGATTCATGTCGAAGCCTCACATGTACTGAATGCAGAGAATTGAGTACAACAGAATTGAGATGCATACATCCACAAAAAACAACATTGAAATATCATTGCAAAAAATGCAGAAACTTCAATACGCCAAATATCTTACACAACACAATAACAGACAAAGAGAAAATGATCGAAGATGAAGAAACAATAATTGAACTATTTTAAGAGAAGATCACACCACAGGAGAAAAATAACTCCCCTACCTATTCTACAATCTTGAAACAAGAACATATTACAGAAATTAGAAAGGTGAAGAACAATTTCTCACAGATAATTGTTCATCCAAAACAACAACAACCACGCATCAAACCAAAAGTGATTTGAAAACGAAGATCAATCCTGCTCAACTTATAATTGGCATTACAATCACAAAGCAAACAAAAACTGGCACAATGATAATCAAATGTCAAACCAAAGAAGGAACCAAAATCCTAAAACAATTATCAGAAGATAAATTGAAAAATGAGTACAATACAGAATTCACAAATTTAAGTCAACCCAAACTAAAAATCGTCAACATCAATCAAGACTCAAGACTACACTGCTGGAAAAATCGGAGGCTTTATAAAAGGATAAAATTATATCGCCGAAGAAGTGGAAGTTATCTTCCTTCAAACAAACAGGAATGGAACGAAAACAGCTATAGGCAGTCCAGAGGCATTTCGTCACATTTTGGCTCTTGAAAAGCTATGGATTGGATGGGAAAGATATGCAGTATATGGAGACTTAAGTGTATCAAAATGCTATAATTGTCAAGAATATTATCACAAAAAAAATAATTGTACGAATAAAATAGTTCGCCCAATATGTTCAGAAGAGCATGAAAGGAGAATGTGCCAAAAAGGAACTGAATTTTGTACAAATTGTGAAGCTTCAAACAGAAAATACAGAACAAAATATACTACTGACCATCAAAGCAACGATTCGCCACAAATTCAAGTATCAAATTAACATTCTCAAAACTAGAATTAACTATGCAATATAACATATACTATTTCTTGTTTCTAACTCGGCCCCTCTATTGGTTTTATTTTTATAGCATTAATTGAGCTATCAAAATTACATTCTTTCAAAAAAGGTCAGATATGGAAACACCTACTGAATGAACTGGAGCTTGAAACACCCTCCTCAACAGTCAAAGAAGAACCAGTTGAAGTAAATGAGCTAGCTGAAAAACTGAACCAATTCAAAATCCGTAATTTTCACATATTGTACTTAAACATTAGAAGTGTTTACAAAATTTTTGATGAGTTTGTAATTTTACAAAATACCCTCAATTCAAATGGAGCAGATGTGAAAATACTAGGTGAAATTAGATTCATCAACAATATAAATGATTTTTCAATCCATGGTTGTTATCCCATCTGATAACGGCACCATGAACCAGTGTGACGAGGTGCTTATTTTCATCAAGACCAATATAAACTATAACCACCCTACGAGCAACTAAAATAACCATTAGCAGCATATAAATGTTATTGTTTCTTGGATTTGAATCCCATATAAATACCCATACAGGGGTTACTCCTACAACAAAATCATGTCTAGAACACATTTTTGTACGTAAAAATTTACAGAAGAACAAAACCAAATTTTAAATTTTTTGCAACAATCTCTAACATTACCGATCAGTTTCCAATTTTTCTAACAATAAACAATACACAAAAGCAACAACACATAAAAATGGATTCCACCATCAACAAAACCGACACCGATGAAGCTCTACAGTTAATGAGTAATTACAATTGGGGGAACATCATAAACAACACTGACCCTATCATAGCTTACGATGGATTTATAATAATGGTTTCTGATGCCATAACACAAGCCATAACAACAAAAATTATATGGCTTAAAGAAAAAAGAAAATATGGATAACAAATGATATTGTAACTACAATCAATCACAGAGACAGATCAAAGAAGCAAGCAAACAAAAATAAAAATAACCTCAAGCTACTCCAATATAACAATGATTATAGGAATCATCCGAAACAAACTGATAAGAACATCAAAATCACAATATCACACCAACGAAATTTCAAATTGTATAAATGACGTGAAAAAATTATACAAATTTGTGAAAGAGGCAGCCAACGAATGTGATCAATTCAAAACATTCGTAACAAAGGACAATGGAGAACAATTCGAGAATTACAAAGAAATGACAAACTATTCTAATCAATATTTCATGAATATCGGAAGAAAATTAGCAGCCTCAAATCCTCCAGTATCCCATAACCACAAGAACAAATACCTGCATACCAAGAATTCCATGTATCTTAAGCCAATAGATGAAACAGAACTTAAACACATTGTAACGACCCGACTTTTGATTGGATCGTCACATGTCATTCTTCATGATAGAAACCTATAATAATTTGAATATGTATCCTTTAACTTCCTCCCAATTAGAGAACTCTATCTTAAATGATACAGTTAACTGTATTTGATTAATACGGAGCGAATTCAACGGATACTATATTGTTACCCCCACATTTGAGTTATTAATTAGGGAGGGAGACTCTGAATAAAACCGAATGCGGAGGATAACTAATCATCTTCGGTGTTACTGTGTATTCAAGGTAGGTCTTAATCAAAGTTATCAATTAAATTGTTTTTGAGTAGCATTGACTCTTTAATATTTCATTCACAATCAGGCTTACTCTGATTTATACAAAAATTTGATTGTTTGCAGGCACCAAGATCTCTTGATTATAGATATTGTAATTTCATTCAAATCATTTATTCAATTGACAAAATCACTTGATTCCATTTTCTGAATACACGTGGGATTATT